>JAULBM010063730.1:0-10234 GCA_032357055.1 Geukensia granosissima | reverse complement strand
TTAAAGAACTGTTTATGTAACAAAATAATATAAACATATTACTGATTTCAAGAGTTATCTCCCTCAACCCAGGTCTAACACCTTAAATGTTGCCGATGAGTGGTTATTCTTTGATATGTACATAAAGCATATTAAAATTCACCATTTTATTCAACATTGTAAACTTGTATTTTGTTATCTCTGAGTCGATGCCTCTGTTGGTGGACCAGACGTCCCCGAGGGTATTCACCAGCCAAGTTCTCAGAGTTGTCTTGAAAGGAAATTGATCAAACAATGTTCTATAGAAATGCATTGAAAATTAACCGTATTTATTCAATATGGGTAGACCTGAATTATTGTATTCTAATGAAGATAACTATCAATATTGTCTGAAAGCTAGATTTCTCCGAAAGGCACTTGTCCTTCGAAACGGACGTTCCTGGTTTTCCAGGAATGTATAAATTCACAAAACGTCCGGAATTACACGCTAAAGACACCCTGTGTTTTGAGACTTTCTCGATCTAACAACCTTTAAATCCCCTTGTCACAGCTAGTAGTGCAGCAGGCGGTTATTTGCAAATCTTTTTCTGAGCGTACTCAACCCGCTTCATTTCTAGTGATAGAAAAAAAATCCCACTCTTCCGGTCCCCGGTTTGCACACTATATTTTAGGAATTGTTCTTTAACTTGTTTCCGTCCTGGTAGTCAATCAATAAATATCTGAAAACTGCCTGAAACTTAGTAAGTTCTCAAATGGCGCTTTTAATTGTTTCAGTTTATTACGAACAGTCGAATGACTATAAGATTTTTTGAACTTATTAGACCAAAGGCCATGTGCTATTATCATCACTTGACGTCTGTCGTTCGTAAACTTTTACATTTTCAACTTCTCTGAAATCTTTCCAAAATGAAACCAAACATGACAAGAAGCATCTTTGATAGGTACTGCACAAATTTTCCTCGTTTCCTCAATTTACAAACATGGCTTCCGCAGGCAGCTTTGTTTTTTAAAAAAAGTCTTTTTCTCGGAAACAACAAGGCTAAATGGAACCAACTTGAAAGGAGGCTTTTATGGAAGGTGCTTTTCCGTCTCGATCAGATTACCATCATATACAAAAGGAAAAATATGGTGAACATGTCAAGTATAGACCATATTCAATTTCCGTAAGTAACGGGGAGTATTGTTGAATTAGAGGTCGTCACAAGGTCTTCAACAAGGGTGGAATCCCACTGCTTGTGACGCGCTCTAGATCGCTCCAAACAATAAAAAAATTAGTGAATCTTGCCTCAATTGCATACATAAAATTACATAAAAATGAAATACAAAGACAAACCAATGACCTCGACTAATGGCTTGATACCTTAATTCTCCATATTTAGTAAGTCCACTGTAAAATATCTATTAGAGAGATCAAAAGTGCATAGTGAAAAGAGACAAGACAAATTTGAAAAAAAATCTTAAAAATAAAACGAAAACAAAAGGAACAAAGGCTTGGAATCCACGATTTCTTTTACAAAACAGGAGTGGGATCAGGTGCTCTAGAAGAGTAAGCATCCCTTGGCTTGCGCGCAAAACCCGTCGCGGAGTCCTTAAACTCTAATCCGAGTTAACGTCAATCTGAAAAGAGGTCAACTTATTTTTGTATTACCGCTAACCGGTCCATAACTGATACCATGTGGACAAACCAATTCGTGATGCGACCATACAATTTTAGGAGGGACGACTTCAACCTTGATTGGATGTATTTTTGTTGTAATAATTAATGCGACAACAGCAATTCGCTCTTCAGAAAATCCTGATACTTAGAACAGGCACGAGAGTATGTTTCACATAAACCCCGTTAGCAGGGAACAAGAAATATTGCCACAAAAATATGGGAAGCTTACAATAGCAGAGTTGAAATCATCCCGTTTGTCGTAAGACTTAGAAACACGTTTTCCATCTTGATCAATTTCGGGGAATAAATCTAGGTATGAAGCAGATTTCGTTGAGTCTGTGGTCACCTTAATTTATAGTTCGCTATAATAGGATATATTTGGTCGAGATGTTCACTGAACGTAGGATTATTCAATGACAAAACATCATCGATAGAGCGAAAAGTGAAATTAAACAATCTTGCCATTTTTTGTTATTTCGCAGAAGTCCCTGAATGAATTCTGCTTCATACGAGTACAAAAACAAGTCAGCTAGTAGAGGCGCACAATTTGTTTCCATTGGAATGCCAACGGTCTGTTGAAAAAATCGCCCACCAAATTCTACAGAAATGTTGTCAATCAGAAAGTCCAACATTTTGACAATATCACTTCACTGTATTTATTAGCACAAGCGGTGCGTTCTCTAACAAAGTAAGACATATTTTTAACTTGATCTAAATACTTATATCTTGGATTTCCATTTTGTTCAACAAAACACTGATGTATCAATTTTTTAAGACAGTTTCTAAGTTGTGAATGTGGAATCGTGGTATAAACGTTCGAATACTTTTTCAAAATTTTTAAGAATATTGTATTTTGTGGTGGGCTTAAACATGATTTGCTGGTGGCAGCCCTTCCCACATCGAGACCAAAGGCAAAATCAAGGCAAACTATAGATGTAAACAACTATAAAATAATATAAGGATGCACCATATCCAATTAGTGAGTACCTTAAAACACAATAAGAGATATAAGCAAAAACACATGCAAAATGAAGAAATCCTGTAAAGAATGCACGCAGGTCTTTCAAGCATGCTAAGGGTGCAATTCAAGATTATAAAACATCAAGCATCTCAACAACAGATTTTATCATACGCAGTATGTCCGATAATTTAATACTGCATTATCAATAAACGTGAGGAAAATCAAGATGGTTTGGCTGCCACAGGCAATTCTCGTTTCAGATTTGCTAATTTTAAAAAGTCTTCTCATCGAAAACCAAACAGTTAAATAAATCCCAACTTGACTTGAAGGATATTTGGAAGGTCCATTACATATTTCCCTTATGTCGTCCAAATCGGACTACAATCATGGCTGCCACAGGCAGATCTTGTGACTAGTTGTGTGATTTTAAAAAGAGTCTTAGCCTCCAAACCGAAACTGCTTGGCCAAATGAAGCCGTAACAGCTAGCACCTGTGGGAAGTCCTTAATAATGTTTCAAAATTTTCTTATTTTTCCCGGAAGGAGATATTCTTGTTTCTGATTTGCTGATTTTAAAAAATCTTCTACTCTGAATCTACTCCACTAAATCAGACTTTATATCATCTATATGAGAGGTCCTTTATAAATTTCTTGATTTCATCTCAATCAGAGTTGACAAAAAAATTTGGCCGGCTTTGGATCATTTTTGCTCCGACTGGAAAACAAACATGGCTTCCATAAGAAATGTTTGATCGGCGGAAGAAAATGTAAAATTTTTAAGTCGTACGCTAGTTTTAATTGAACAAAACCTAAGAACATATCCAACAACTATAAATAGTCAAATTACTTTTTACGGCTTTAGTATTATTTTATCTCCTCAAAATATTAAAGCGTATAAGAAATAGTAAGCTATGCAAACCACAACATAACATTTTTCCTATATTCTGCATAAAAAAGAAAAAAATTATTATAATGAAATCATATTGTAAAATTAATTTTCACATCTTTAAAAATCAGTAACTTAAATTCAATAAATAACTTAGTCCGCTAAGGCCGTCCAAAAGAGAGCATTAACTTGCTTTGTAGGACATTACTTCGCCCTTTTTGTTAGAGAATCCAATTATCTTTTATAGAAACTGGGTATTGGGCGGTCGGTTGATGTGAGGTATGGAATTTCCCTCAGTGGTTTTGTGGGGGATGGAATTTCGTTGTGAAAAAAGTATACCTACTGTTACAAATGCTATAGTCCTCATGACGAACCCCAAAATACCCAGGAGGACAGCTGTGTATACAGTGTCCAATCTGTCTCATTCCTGTTCTTGCCAGGTATAAAAATAATCTCGGTCGACACTTGTAACATCCGTTTACCTCTGAACAACGAACACATCCACTCGTACAACTAGTAGCTGAAAAAGACAATTTACAAACACATTATGTTTTTTCAAATTGTATACAATTTATAATTTTTGTTAAATCAATAATTATATACTTATTTTTAAACAAGGCAACTTTTTCCTTTTATATAAAAATATATTAAAATTCAGTAAATTTAAAAAAAAAGAAGAATGTAGAATCTAATGAAAGTTGGTTGATTGCTGTTTTCAACATTGTTATCAACTTTACTTTTATACTTTTAACTATTATCAAAAATATCATGAATCCTCCACTGTATACACTGCGATCCCAGACATTCACATTAAACTAGCGTTTCATGCAATTTTATTAATGCCGATGTTAATAATCGTAGTATTTTTCTTGTTTTAACATAAATTGTGCAGTTATAAAATGAAGTTCGTATGCAAGTCAATAAAGATTACGTGTGGGGTTATTAATGTTATGTAAAACCAACACTATTTAATTAAAACTAGTGTGTAAAATGTGCAGTTTGATTCTATGTCTACCGCACAGTTTACATATCAATAACTATATAGGTTTTAATTGACTTTTTTGTAGTTTGCAGTTATTTGTTGTCTTTACACGAACATGATACGTTGGGTTTTTTACTGAAATTTTAAGAACTCTATATTACATTATATAACCGTCTTTCAGTAAGATTGTATAACATTTAATACTGATAAATGTGAAATTTACAATTACATTTTAACTGCTGAATTCAGATTTTGTGACTAAATTGAGGACTGTGGTCTCCCTTCATAGTACTGGATACCAAAGTTACACAAGTTTCCCTACAAGCATCTGTTTTTGGCTTGATCTACAAAATGCTCCACTATGCCGCTCTCAAAGCTTTAAATTTTTGTTTTTACTACTTTCAAGACGGGCTGCAAAGAATATTGCGAGACAAACTATGCAAGAAGTCTGATGTGGATGCTAAAGATTTCAAAAGATCGAAAGGAAATTTTAAATTCAAGATATGTTTCTCTTGTAACAGCATCAAAACATTTGACTAAAATCTGATTCATGGTTACTTTCTCAAAAAAAAACCATGAAAGACGATACAACTACATCGTTGTCGGTAGAACCAACACATAATGGTTGTCGGTAGAACCAACACATAATGGTTGTCGGTAGAACCAACCGTTGTCGGTAGAACCAACACATACTTTATTCAACGGAACACAAAATTAAAAAACAAATATACAGAGGAGCATATTATGAACATCTTTGTTCAGTTTGGTGGTCGAGTTTTCCAGCAGACGATCGACATTCCAATGTTCACTAATTGTGCTGTTCTCCTATTTCTTCACTTGTCTTAGGCAGAATTAAAGAAAGTTAGCCCAAATTCTAAATTTCAGCTTCCGTTATAAAGATAATGTTCTCTCACTGAAAAATGAACTATTCGGCGATTTTCTTTACTTCATCTACCTCATCTACCCACATGAGCTTGCACTTAAAGACACTCCGAAGTCTGCCTCATACCTTGTCTTCATCTCGAATTAGACAATTTAGGAAGGCTTCACACAAAATTATATGAAAACGTGATGACTTCAACTTTCCGTTTATTGGAAGTACACATTCCAGCTGACCCGGCGTATGGCTTATACATCTCCCAGCTCATACATTTTCAAGAGCATTTCTCCAATATCGCGATTTTCTATACAGAGCTTGATCGTTGACACAAAAACTGCTCAGACACGGTTGAAATTATCACTAGAAATTTTACGGTCGACATCACAATCTTGTCCTTTGATATGGAATATCCGTTTCACAGATTAAGGCGGACATTTTTCTGTAAAGTTGCAAAGTAAACCAAAAAACAACATAGGCTGTTCGCTTTCTCCGCTTGGAGGCTGTGATCCCATGAAACCTTTCTCTTAACCCTGAAAAGACTGATACCGGATTAGTAAAGGGGCAATGTGGTGGGTATTTTTAAAGAGACAGGAAAGACTTGCCTTTCTGCATGACTGTCTAAACATCTTTTCTTTCACTACCTCTTGATAACACAAAAGTATGAGTAGGGGGTGGGGATATAATAAGTCAGTTACCATCATATGTTGTTGCGTTTTACATGATACTTCCGATTTTGTTATAATGTATTTGGCATGTAATTCCAACGTTCTCAATTATGTCAAAGTATTTTAGACTGTTAAAATAAATCCAGGTTAAATTCCTTCACAAAAAGAAAATAACCAAGTCTTCATTTTATATATGCAGATACTGTCGTACACTGTTGAACAATTTATTATAAAAGCTTAATCACACTTCTTTCACAAGGCCGAAAAGCACAAATTTAAATATTAGATATTGGAGTTACATAACCAAAATAAAAGGAGGATCACATGGACTTCCCCCCAAAAGAATAAAGTATAAATTTAGCAGTTTCCTTAGGTCCTTCAGCAAGAATGTAATCAGGTTGATAGCTTTCTATCGTCCCCTAAAAAAAACAATAACATGCCCTGTGCTTAAATATAAAATAAATTATATTTGAAAAGACTGTTCCTGACACCTGACATGAAGCAGGTGCAAATATCAAACTAGGTTTGTTGTCAAAAACTTGTAATATTGATAATTACGTTAATTGTGGTCTTTATGTTTAATGTTTTGTTACATGTACATTTTTAATAATTGGGTAAGACAATTATTATTTTTCATGTACAATTTTTTATTTGGGGCGATTTAGAATTTTCAAAAAGAAAACGTAAAAACCTTGTAGGCCTCTATAAAAATATAGATTTGCAAAAATCCTCAGATTTTTCTTTTCTTTTTTGCGTAGTTGTAGTGCAGTCTCTGACATTCACCCATTTAATTTTCACATATATAATCTTTTAAATAGGTGTTTATATATTTAATTATTAAATCATTTAAAATCACATCATCGATACGCACTGCTCTGTTGGAGAAGCACTTCATATAAATATTTCGTCGTTAAAGTTTTATCATCACATTGTAGGTAGGTGCTGAGTGATTAGTCAAGGGCACTTAAGCGACGACAGATGATAATATTATCTCGTCAATTAAGATTTCCTTCTTTGTGATGATCCGCCGTTCTAACGGAGATCAAATTAAACGCAACGTTGCATGAAAACTCTGAGTACTCATTACCTCTTCTTAAGTTAGAAACATAGGAAAGCATCGGTAATTACCAGCCAGACATCAAAAGGCTCTTCATAACTTTTTACTTTTTTCTTTTCCTCTTGAACAATTCAAAATAAATACATTTCCTTGTTGTCTTCTAATAGTTGCAGGAATTAACCTATTTTCATTTTGTGTTGGCTTTGTTTCTTACCAAAATTCATGAAAGATAAAATCGTATAGTGGTTCTTACAGAAGATACAAACATTATATTTTTCCCTCTGATTCCTTAGATTTCTAAAGGAAAGACATATTGCTCTTGAGTTGTAACAATCCCAAGTCGACAATTTGATAAACACACTTTAGAATCGACTTAGATCTCCGTAGATACGTTTGTTTTTTCATAGTATCTTTGATCTTATTGGATGTATATCTAATACAAATCGATTCAGAAATTCTATATTTCTGATATATCTGTAAGTTTTCTTAACGAGAATGTAACTTTTCTTGACGAGATTAATTTTCTATCATAACACCATTACATGTTATATTTTTTATTCAGTGCACCTTTGATGCTCAAACACCACAAGTGATTCTTGAGTTTGTCTGCTCTCATTTATTTTCAACTGAAATGCATTTTAGATCTTTCCAACATTAACCGTATCATTTTAAATATCACTAATTGTCCTCTATATTTGGCGTATCTGCGTTCGTCGTGGACTGTATATTATTTCCATGTAAAATTTATACATTTCCCGATGACGACGTTGTGTTTCATTGTTTGATTTAATCAATTTCCCTTAATTAAAAACTGGCTGTTTCAAAAGTAAGGGTAAGAAAACTGTCAGAAGTTCGACAAATATTCCTTTTTATTATTATTTTTTTTTATCTTTTCTTTTATTTTGGGGCGTGGGTTTCGACGGGTGCAAATCCTGTAATCTTTTGAGTGACTTGGTAACTTTTATTTAAAAACCGATAAAAATTTTGTCTTCATGCAATTACCACGAAGTTCCTCGGGCCACTTAATAATTTTAAAAAGAAAATTAAAACGCTTCCCGCAATCAGAATGCCAGCTTTAATATTTCCTTCTTTTATTTACAGCAATTGATTTTAAGCAATTGTTTTATCTATATGTTTTTCAGTATTACAATTTTAGAAATGGGCGTTGTGTCGCAAAAATGATACATCTGAAGCCGTAGTTGGTAAGCCATCTGTGTCTGGTATTAATAGTTTGTTAATGATTCACTTTAATCTTCCAATGTATATCTACGTTTGTTTATTCTTCGCTACAAATTGCCGTATTAATGAGCCGTTACACGCTACAAAGCATGTAGTTTCAACAGTTTGTAAAATAGATTTATTGTCTTACTTCAAGCACTTCTTCATGTTTTATAAGAACCCCCTTCATTCTCTTTCTTGTAGAAGTACACCTCCATACTTGAATGTTTGATTTAAAATATCTCTTCCATATGAATATGAAAAGATGTGGGGTAAATGTCAGAAACTTAAACCCCGATTAAAAAGGAGATGGGATTTTAAAATCTAGAATTTTCCACACGGCCTTCAGCAAGGGTTGAATACCAGTCCTTGTGAAAAGCTCTCTATCGCCTAAATAAAAAATCGTGAAGACATAAAATAATACTTCTCTTACCTGAATATTATCAAAAATGTACATTTAACAAAATATTACAGACAAAGACAGACCTTTGACCCCATTTCCTGAATTAGGGCAGGCACATGTGCAATGTGTTGGGGTTTAACTAGTTTACTGGGTATCCAACTCTCCACCAACGAGTGGTCAACCAAAAAAAAGACAAAATCAAACAGAAAGTCACCCAAATCCGACCAGAGAGTACCTGAATTACAATAGATACACTAAAATACAAGAAAAAAGAAGCTACCTCTCTAATGAATGTTGTATGTTTGAGAAGTATACGGCTTAATATTTATAGTTTTATATAAAAACATGGCACGGTGAATGTTTTAGAAATATACATCTACGTAACTCAATAATTTACAGAAAAACCCTTCCATGCTTTATGTTTTAGATTTTCAACTTCAAAATATCAATTTTATATGTAATTACATATTAATGTATACATTATTATATGTAATTACTGAAGCTTAAGACCAAAAAAATATTGTTTTATCTGTTTAAACAAAATATCATTTTCTCTATCAATTACCCCGATATCAACTACGGTCTGAACGCTGCCTTATTTTTGTCACAGAGAAAATATTTTATCAAATCAAAACAAAATAAATAATATGAATAGTTAAATTATAAAAATAAATTAATTAATAAAATGATACCCAACTGAAATATCCTTGGGTATGAATGAATTTTTTTTGGAATTTTTTTGTTGTATTATTATGCATTTTTGTTATGCAAAAAACCGTAACAAAATATATTAACTGGAATGCATAATATAATATAATATAATAATATAATAAAACAAAAAAAATGTCAAAAAATCATTAAGTCATTAAAAATATCTCTAATTTCATGATTTTTTCAAATGGGTATCATTTTATCTATTTATTTATTATTGTAATTTATTTATTCGCATTATTTATTTGGTTTTGTTTTGATAAAAAAAAATTTCTGTGACAAATAAAAATAAGGCATAGTTCAGACCGTAGATGATATAGGAGTAATTGGTATAGAAAATGAGATGTGGTTTGATTGTCTATGTGACGGCCAACGTGTAAATCATACAGAAATAATGTAAAAGAGCAGTCGAAGAACTCAGACAAGTTCTATCAGTGAATGCACAAGGACAAAACTAACAAAGGACTTAAACAGGGCGCATTGTGTTGAAATTTTCTATTTTAAATTGTAAGAGACATTTCACAGTTCGCATTAATGTTAAATTTTTAGACGCGTTGTATCGAAGTTAAACTTGGTTTCGTGAGGGCGGAGATGGGCGGGCATCAAAATTCATTTCCGAACGATAACTCCTTCAGTTTATATACGATTTCAATGGAACTTTGGGATATTGTTATATATTATGTCGGTTAGACCCCTATTGATCTTACGGAAAGTCAGTCCAAGATAAAGGTCACAGTGACAAAACAGCTTATAAAATTTCGAGGGGCCTGGGTGGCCGAGTGGTCTAGGTAGTTGATTTAAACTTACCTGTACAGATCACTGTAACCTATCACCAAT
>JAULBM010063719.1:0-10234 GCA_032357055.1 Geukensia granosissima | reverse complement strand
AATGATATCATAACTTCTTCCTTATAAACTACCTTAAACCTGTTCCTTAACCGAAATTCAAACATTAAATTCCACAATCAGAATCAGAAACCAACACTGATTCAAAATGCTGAATTTGATTTTTGTATCAACATTTGTACTTCAATTCAATCTAAGTCTTCAGTCACGTTTATAGTTTTCGCCAGCGTATTCTGCCAGAGTATGACCCAAACCCCTAATGGTGCAAGAGATGCTATATAGAATGTGAAAAATGTTTGATGTAAGATAGGCTTATTTACGAAATTTCCCAATGAGTACATCTGGTCAAATTCAATATTCAAATGTTGGAAACACTCAATATTAACAATGGTTAAGTTTTGCCAGCTGGGGTAATTAATTTCCTGGTTACAGTTTGTATTGAAAAAGATCTTACAAAATTGTTTTAAACATTTAACAGTACACTTTGTCATTAATTTTTTTTTCAAACATCAAAACTAATTTAGAGAATTAAATGCCTTTATCAGTTAAATATGATAATCCATAACCTGCCGATCATTCGTAACAGCTGGAATATATCCATGGAAACTTGTGTTCACACCTTAAAATTATCTTTGATGGTCAGAATCATATGCTAATTTTTATTTTGTTTTTTTTTATACTTTTGGAAATTTTTTCTTTTGCCCCAAGTCAATACACAAAATAAAGAGTGGCTTGTCTTTAGATTGCTTGCTTGGATTGATCAAATTTACAAATATTCTTGAGGTTTTCATCAATTTATAGCAAATTAAAGAAAGAACATCAAAAGAAGCAAATTGCACTATAAATAAATATAAAGATTTCTAGACAAAAACATTAAGGAATGAAAATGCAGCACATTAACAGGACATAGCCTTTTAACAGTCTTTGTATTCTTCTGGGATGCTAAAAAAATCAGGAAAATATTTGTTCTGTTGTAAACTGCAATTCCTAATAACAATGGATAAACCCACAAAACAGGTGTTCTGAATACACAGGAGAAAAGGTAAAGACTGAACTAGAAAAAATATGATAGTGACATATGATCATACTTTTCATATGTACATAACACTATCAATGACTTCATTTGAACTGCATATATGGAGGGATATTTACATAAGAAGATTGTGTGAAATAGATGGAAGGAAGATTTGAGGAAGAAGAAGATCTATAGACAGTTAATTATTGAAATTTTTCAAGATTTTTGCCATACCTGTAGCTCAAATTGCTGTTGGTCTTCTTTGCCAGTGACAAAAACCTGAAAGAAAAAGCTGAATCAGATTCTATGTTCCCAATATTAACCTTTCTAAAACATGTCATACAGTGCTGATAATTCATTTCAAATTACAAACAATAAATATTTCAATATTCTCTTTAATTGTTCTACTGTATATTTTAAAGGCAAAATAGACAACTTTTAAACCCTCCTCAATTTGGAAAACAACATCATTTTAACATTAATCGCTAAAGTAACAATTAAAGGATGTTTGCCAGTGCATTTAAAATTTAAAAAAAACCTAAAAGTGTGTTCTTTCATTAAGCAACTCCAAATTAAATGTGATAAAAGTAGGGGGGAGGGGGGGACAAAGCAAAATATTTTTAAAAAATATTTTCTCGAAATGGCAAGTAATTGGTGCATTACCTAAAGAATCCTAAAGAAAAACAAAGGTCAAACTTTATTATGTCAATGTCATGATCTTTTGGATCCTGTGATGTTTTTTTATATGAATTGTGAAAAAAGATGAACATTTTAAAAATGTGCATAAATGTTAAAAGTTAAGTGACGAAAGTCCTTATTTTTTTTAATTTTAAGTTCAGCAGCCTGCAGGTCCAAAGTACTAGTTACAAGTAAGGTGTTGTGTTACTGACTTTTTGTATGGAAAAACTACTGGCAACTATCCCGTTTTCCCTAGAAATCTCCATATATGATTTATCATCCCTACACCAAACATCGGACAGAAACTATGTGTGCCACATTCTGAGACATATCATGTGTAAACAAAGGAATCAAATCACAGACTTTGTGCTTATTAAAATATTTTTTAAAATTGCATTTAAATTAATATTACATCAACAATGGGAATATAATACAAAAGTATCTAATCCATTTGAATGCAAGAGACCTCTGAAAATACAAAGGTGTTCTTCAGACATGACAGAGATAAAAAGAAAGTATCCTCATTCAAAGATGAAATTTCTCATTTTTTTACAAAGTTTTCTTCTTTTCTATGAACATAGAACAACATGAGGTTCCTTAGAGCTTGTAGTGTTTGCTGATACCACATTGCTTTTTCATGTTAAAAATCATGTCTTCCTCAAATTTGCAAATAGGACTTGAATTTCCAATCAGCAGAAAGAAAACATTTTTGAAACTATCAAAGGATTATTTAGGAACAACAAATAATGACATAAAATTTGAAAATATATATTTCTCATAAAGTCAAATATTATGCCATGTAAAAAGATTCTGGTTCTCAGATATACTAGATACAGAGCTACCACTGGCTTATATTTATTGCCCCTTAAAATAAATACACTTTTTTACATTTCAAAATAACCACATTTCAATTTTCCAGCAAAAATATTCAAAAGAGAAAAAATCTATTTCCTTTTGAAATTTTACCTTTTTTTCTACCTCTAATCTAATGAACAGCTTCATGCTTTATGGAGTCAAAAATAATTTCTTTCAAATTTTTTGATGGATTCAACTGTGAAGTGGAAGGACAGATTCACATGGGATCTTAGTACATGTATAAATAATACATGTAAACTACAGACTGTTGTGTAAAATGCCTGTTAAACACTTAATTTAAATACCCTCCCTTCCCAGCATTTTACAAGTTAGTACCTGAAAACCATAAAATTATTTTTACATGACCTTAAATTAAGACTGGCAGACATCTTGAATTTTTAATCAACACAAAAAAGTTTTCTTTTGTAGAGGACAACCCAAATATTGTTCACGAAACAAATAATTTTATATGACTGAACAGTTTGAGATGTTAAGAAATTTTAACAAATTTCCCATGGGGTCCAATGTTGAACCAAGTCTAGCTGTGGCAGCCATCTTGAATTTCCTGTTGGATGAAAAATCTAACCTTTGACCACTGAGCAGGGTCAGAAAAAGCACATGTGTTCTGAGTTCACCTTTCTTTGATGATACAAACCAGAAAAGCTCTTACTTTCTAAAGTGGTCTCCAATTAGAATTATACCGTATCTTTGAATGAGGATTCTCACAGTGTATAATGATGTTTTCACATTAATGACAGTACTGTTTAAACATGGTTGCGGTTTTATTGTTGTTCTTTTTGAATTATTTACAAAGTCCATGATTTACATTAAGCTGCAATAAAACATTGTTATCATACAATGAAGATTTACTTAGTAAACACTTATATCTGAGTTGCCTCCCCTCCTTTGGAAATCTTCACCGCCAAGATGGCTGGCTACTCCTACAAAGAGACTTTTCATGTGCTAAGGGCATGTGACATAATATAACATACATGTGTTCAAATACACAAATTTTCTTACAAAGTTGAAAAAGTAAACATAGCAATAAAAAATTTCAAATCATATGCAGCCATTTTAAACAAGGATAATGTACATATACAAGTTTTCCAACTAATGTTGGGGTTTGCATTTTTGTAGGTCAAAACCTGAAAAATGGAAACTGGAGTTTTCATCATTTCAGAATTCAGCTTAGAAGCTGGGCTTATTAATTATGAGATTTTTCTCAAACTACAGTGCCCTGGTTTTACTTTATGTTGATACAGTCTGCTTATAAAAAGACAAATGAAATGCATTCTTCAAGTTTTTTACTGTCAAGTAATTCATGTGAAAACAACATTTACACTTCAAAATTCAGCACACTTTTGAGTTATTATGAAGAGAAAAATAGAATGATTAAGCTTGTTAGTGGGATGTCATTAGGCTCTGTCGAATTTGTAAAAAATGATAAAGGAAAATTCATGAATGTAAATTTTCCAATTAACTGAATATTTTCTATCATTTTTTCTTTACATATGCATGTATAAGTTAAGAAATGCAGAAATGTTTTTTTTTTATTTCTTTAATAAAAACCATTAATTTGAACTATTTACACAGGTATTTTTGTTTTGATCACCAGTCTGACCTTGGATCAAGGTTAAATTATTAGTTCATGTCTCATCTCCCATTAATATCTTTCAAAGTACATGGCATACTTCACGTTTTAATAGAACTGGATGTACAAAATCTTTGTACTTTTTAACTTAAAACATGTGTGCTTATCAGATTATTCATTAGTGCATGAAAATCAATTAAGTCATCCAGGTTTACCCTTGGCATTTTGCATTGACTGATTAGATGATGATATTGATGTTTGTTGATGTACAAAGTAATTTGATTATAAAATCTTCATGAGGCTGGATTAAATACCTGTTTCAATACTCAGTCTTAACAACATATACTTGTGAATAATTTTACCAAAACTCCAATTTCCAAGTTTCACATGGTATTCAGAACCAAGGTAATTTAAATTCTAATTTCCTATAACAGACCTTTTTTTCAAAATTGGAAATTTGCTTTGCAAGATATATAGAAACTTCATTTCTTTTAAAACAGTAAAATCAAAGAAACTGTTAAATATTGCTATGCCAAGATAAAGTTTTGAGCTTTTTGACAAATGATAAAAATGATTTCTATTAAGCACAACTAAAAATACTCTTAAAAATCATTTAAAATTATCCATAATAGGTTTTAAAAATGATATTTCTGTGCAGTGCTATTAAACTTTATAAAAAAAAAAAACCCAAATAACACTGAATTTATGGTTCTCAGGCCTGCATGTAAAGACACTACCAAACAAATAAAATAAATACATGTACAATGTTTGAAATGTAGAGCTCTGCCAAGTTCAACTTATTTTATATATTGCAACATCTTAATACTTGTGTTCTTTTCCTTTCTTTGATTAATCAAAATCAAGACATATAATTGAACATTATTATCAAATGAAGTGTACTTATACTGGAAAAAAACTTGTATTAAGTTGTTTTACTTTGATTTTAGAGTCTCAGGAATTTGCTGAGACTTAAAATGAAGTAAAAACAACAACCAATATCTACATTTGATTTTTAGATAAAGTTAAGAGCTGCTGTTTTTAAAGATATATTGTATCCAGGGAAGGCACTTGGGAAACTGAGGTGCTCTGCAAATGCAGCATATGACAGCAGCATGGGAGAGCTAGAGTTAGTGAAGACACAGTATTGTGTAGGACACAGAAATTTGTTGCACACAGTAGTGTACTGGACACAGTAATGTATTACAGGTTTGTGCTAGACACAATAATATAGCTGGATTATTTTAAACCCCTTTATCTTCTAACTTGAGTAAATGTGTTGCATTTTTCATTAAAATGAACTCATCAAAATTGGTTTAAAAATAAAAGTTTCCATATCATTGAGCATCCAAAATAGATTTTTTTTCCACTTTGATCCCTTTATCTTGAAAATGGTAAGAGAAAATATACTGACATGTTGCCAAAAGATCTCACGGAAATTAATTTAACGAAAAAATCTGTCAAAAATAGCATGAAAAATAAAAATTTCTTATCTCCCGCAAAACTGCTTTTTTAACCCTTTGACCAATTATATAAAAACATATAAATGCTACCAAAAAAATTCTTGATGTAATTTTTGTTGCATTTATTATATTATATGCAGTTGAGTCTTCAACCATTTTGGCCCAATTAATCTCGAAAACAGTAAAAGAAAGATAAAACTGTTGACATACTTCAGAAGCTATCAGTGAGATAAATCTATTAAAAAAACTTGTCAAAATTGGACTAGAAATTTTAAAATTATAGGACATTGCCACTTTTCAACTTGTAGAGAATTATCTGGCAAGTGGCTCATTAAGTGGGCTTTTACATAGAGAATACAAATGGAAAGAAACTTGAAAATCAAACAATAAATAAATTAACTTCCATTATAATACAGGCAAAAGCCCTATAAGTTGTTCCCCAAAAAACAGAAAGTACTAGATCACTGAAAAATGAAAACCAGCCTTTATCTACATTGTACTATCGTTTATCAATGTCACAAAATTTTAAGAGACAACCACTGTCTACATATGCAAACACCAACAACAATAAAAGTGCCATATCATAATACAACCACAATGTTTTGCAGTCATATAAAATGAGGTTACCACCAATAATGGAGTTTGATAAAGATCAATCATTTAGTTTTAGAAACAGAGATATCACAGAACCCACCTATAACCACAATTTTTAAGTGTCTTCCCTGGATAAGTTTAAATACAACAACTCTAACTAAAAGAACATTTAACATGTTAAATGAATCTTCAGAAAAAAATCTGGCCTGAGAACCAGAGAATTAATTTTGTATGGCCTTAAGTTTTCCTGTTCTATACTTCTGATATCAGAAATCAATATTTGCTGTCTATAAATAATTTAAATCTTGTTGGAATATTACTTCAGGAATATTTCTCAACAACATGCAAGCAAACCAAAGGGCAAACAAAATTAACTGCTCCTTGCTTATAAATGCAATTTTTCTTTTACAGAAAAATGTAATGAATTTAAAATATTTCATGAATTTGTATATTGCGATCTATACCTTACATTGTTTTGTTAGAATCTAACTTCATATTTTACATTTGTTTCTATTTCCATCAGGAATTATTTTAGCCAAACCAGTGATATGATAATACAAATGCCAAACAGATATTAGAATGCATGATAATTAATTACCTGTAATATAAGAGGCTCTGTAGACACAGCAATACTACCCAGGACAGAATTGTCAATGGGCATTGTTCTCCAAGCCAAAATCTGAAATTACAAATAAGTAAGCCTGAATTGTGTCATAAAATTCTTAGACCAATACCCCATAATTCATTGCCTTCAGGCCTTGACACAACATGACTAGAACATTTCCAACATTGTATTAAACAATATTAAATTAAACCAAATGCAAGCCCGGATTGAAATGACAGCTATCCTGCAATATAACATTTATATCTTCTCCATTCTTCAAAAAGAAAAACACGATAATTTGCATATCCCTTCTATCATGTTTATGTCATCTGTCACTTCCTCTAAGTGTGATCAAATCCTTCATGCTGTTTCGGAGGAGTTTAAGACAAAGCATTGACTCATACAGGGGTGAAAAACAACCAAACATCCATATCTTCTGCAAAATTGTCAAAAATTCTCACCACATGCACATCTCCATTATGTAATCTTACAATCCACCAAGTTTTATCAATATCTAGCAAGTTGTTTTGGAGGAGTTGCGGACAATGTATTTGGGACAGACAGACAATACAGGATAACACCTATATACCCCCAAACTTTGTTTGCGGGTGGAGTATAAAACTCCATTTGCAATGTTGGCAATATGATATGATGTTACAGTACTTTTATTAATGATTTCACCTTTCTGTAAATATCACAAGCAACATTATTTCAGGATAGTTCATGGTTTCAAAATTAGCAATCAATATAATCTATTGGGTTCTGATTTAAGTGGTTTTAATGCAGTTACGAAAATTGGTATATTTACTCATCTATACACATGTGTGAACAAGAAATATTTTATCAAATATTCAACTCAAGTCTCAATCATACCTTCATTTCAAATTTAGCAACAAAGCTCTCAAAGATAGATTTTATTTCTGGACCTTTGTCTTTGTCAATAAACATCATTCCTGTGGCATATTTCCCCTCCTTTGGTAACTCAATATTCTGCTTTTCTCTAAAATAAGAAAAGATATTTGAATAATATCCATACTGTAATAGCATTTATGCATAAATAAATTAAAATAAATCAATTTCCTGCAAGTTAAACACTTTGCTACTGCATATGTATATAGGTAAACAATCAGTAAAAACAACCAAGACATATACACAGAAATTTTATTTAAAAAGTTTTTAATTAATTCTACAGTTTATTTCAAACTGCCTAGGTTTTTACAGTTTTTTAATGCTTATGTCAGATTCAATGAGTTTAAAATTGTATTTTCTACATTACATCTTTTGTAAGTATTCACAGAGAAAAATATTAATTGGCTACTTGTTTGATTGGTGCCTTGAGACACTTTATGACAACATTTCTCTGACACTGTGGTGGTCAGTTGTCTTGGTGGAGGGCAGAATATGAATACCTGAAGAGAACCAAATTTAACACATAAAAGCTTCCTATTTTTTGAATGGTACAAAGACAGATACAAACTCACACCATATTGGTAATATGCGAAAACTTAAACTTCAACAACAAGGTTTTAGAAACAATAACTTTATCAATCATCACATATTTTGAAAGCAGGAATCTTACTTGAGCTCTTTAGAATACAGTTCATGAGGGATAGCAGTGATAACTCCAGCACCATCCCCCGTATCATTGTCACACCCACATGCTCCACGGTGCTCCATGCGCTCAAGCATAGTCTGGGCATCTCGTAACACCTTTAAAAAGAGAAATGTTTGTCTCAGGTTTGGCTGTGGAAGACAATATTTGCAGGAATGTTTTACCAAATTCAACCATTCAATATTGACTTTACCTGCAATCTCATCATTCTTTAAATGCAAACTATAATTTCCTACATTTTCAATGTTGAAAGTAGTACCTTGGAAGTTGTTAAAATCATTTTAAAAACCAATAATCTGATATTTACCAGCTCATTGTCTTTTTCTTAAAGGCAAAACAGCTAAATATCAATCATTTCTAACAAGTTTACACAATTATACACAGTTTTTCCATCATCAGCAAAGAAAAGATAGACCATTAAAGAATAAGAATCTATTTAAAAAAAAAACATTGAAATAAAAGGTAGGACAAATTTTAACTGAAGCCCAGTCAATGGACATTAAAGTTTCCATTACAAAAGCACTCTTTTCATCATACATGTAATTGTTACATTCACATGTGATCAAAGGGTTGATAATTACAAATAGCATAATCACACAACAAATCTCTATAACATTAGCAGTATTCTATATGTATACTATTAAACATTTGGCTTCATATATATTGCACAGATGAAATCAATAACATAATAAATTTTATCTTTCACTGTATGTCCCTTAGCCATATAGACATGCCCTAAATCCCATTAAATTGCTTGTTTTTAAATTATCCTTTTTTGCTGTGATAGACTAAGCTATGGTATCAGTAAGAGCAGGGGGCCTGTTAAAGGTCTAAATTTTTTTTACTAAAATTGTCAAAAAGAGAAGTACACATAAAAATTGGCAATATAAAGATTAAATATTTGCTATAAATGCAAAAAAAATATTTTGAAAAAATAGAATTTATGAATACTGGTACATTTACATGCATAATATGAAGAGAAGCTTATCAAAATGTTGGTCACCTATACATGCTATATGTACTGGTGACTAGATAAAAAACAGACTATACAGACAATAAAACGCCCCAATTACCTATTTACTGCTCTACATTTAAACTTTGACTCAAGTTCTTTTCTTTCTGGGATTTGAAACTTAGTTCAGTGCAAATGTTCTTTTAAAAGTATGTCAATGTAAGACCATACATATTAAATGTACATGTATAGCTAACCATAAAAAATGGACAAAGTAAGTAAAACATTTTCAGATCTCTTCTCACTGCTTTACAATGCATTCATATTATAAGAAAAAGAACATTGGAAATGACATCTGACATGTTCTTGCTTTCTTGTTTAGATTAATACATATATTAATTGTTTAAATTGAATAAACTAACAGGACTATCTTAAGCAAACAACTTACCAATGTGTTTAAAAGTACATGAATACAACTGTTAAATTTAATAATGAAAAGTTTATTAATACCTTTGGTAAATTTAAACCTGTTACTTATGAAACATTTTTTTAACTCTTAGTTTAATTTTAGTACAAAGAAACCAAAATTTTTATCATGGCTTAGTTAAATAGTTGAACAACATCAACCTGGTCATGCCATCCCATAGATTTTAAGCCAATGTCAGATGTGGTTGATGAAATCAAAACTGAAAATTCTAATAAAATTGAATCATGGTCATGATCACTTACAACATGAGTTCAAAGGGTCATACAAGTTTACTGCAGTTATGACAATTTTATGTTTTATAACCCAAACATATAGATTTAGAATTTTTTTCAATATTTATTTCATCTATAGACAAGAGATATGCGGAGACCGCATTAAAGCCGGATTTTTCAATGTTATAATACAAGACATACCTCATTCAAGGGGAG
>JAULBM010063708.1:0-10234 GCA_032357055.1 Geukensia granosissima | reverse complement strand
ACGCCCCTTTAGCAAGGGTTCTACCTGCAGGCGGAGAAACCGAACGGCCTATTTCTATACCCCGGCCGCCCTCGGGGGGAGATAACGTGGAAGTGAAGTATAAAAGCACATAGAAATTATTACCGTGAACAGTTTCTAAGGGTTTTTCGAAAGTGTGTAATTTATCCAAAACTTCCACTGAATTTTTACACTCCACAAATAGTTTATACCATTATGTTCGTAAGTTTTATTTTAATGATGAGTTCTTCAATTAAGATAGAGCACCAGAGAAAGGGACAGAAAGTGAAGTAGTAGTACACTTAAGGGAGGCAAACTTAAAAGTTTTTTTTATCTAGTTTAGGCCACCAATACATGGTATGGATTTTAAAATGTTAAGCAGGGGCCTTATGCTAATCTGTAGAAGTATTCAGTGGGTTTGTCTACTATTACTCTATGTTGAGCCATGTGGGCTTAAAAAGTAGAAGAATTTACAATTTCCTTCTTAAGTACATCCATGTATTATTTACGATACACCACGACCACATTGTTGGCGGCTTTATCAGTCACGGTACAAAAACAGTTGGCGAGTTTTGAGTTGTTAAAGTTCAGCTTAAATTCTAGAAAGTGAATAGACTTTATTTGTATTTTTTCCATTTTTTAGAGGTATGAAATCCGAATTTTACAATGTATTTGCCTTTATTTAGAAAAGCATCAAGGGATTTTGTAACGACATTTTCTCTCTAATAAGAAGAAGGGGCGTTATAAAAACGAACATGTGAGACTCATTTCAGTCAATTTTTGAAGAAGGACGATATTTAGGCCCTTTTCGTTAAAAATACTTACAACTTCTAGTCTTCGACTCCGGTATTAATATGCCAAATTTAGATATGTCACAGTCTCGTGCAGTAGGAGTATTATCTTCAATTTAAACATCAGAAAACCTTTAAAAGATAAATTGTGGTGATGTATTTAGAGAAGTCCGGGATATTAAAAGCAAATATGTCATCAAAATAGCTTTAAGTATTTCTTAATTTATCTATTAAATCAGAATTGGAGTTTGACCATAAAATGGGATTTATAGCAGTACAGAAATAAAAAAGGAATTCGAAGATACCAAAGGAGCAGACAGAAATCGTTAAGTCGGAATACAAACAAGACCATGGCCAACTAAATGAAACGAAAGACAAACATATAACACACAACACTATTACAGAAATCTAAAGCTGGAGAAACACGAACCTTACAGAAAACAGGGTGAGTTCAGGTGCTCCGGGAGGGTAAGCAACTCCTGCTCCACTAGTGGCACCCGTCGTGTTATAATAAGTCTGCAATTAAAGGAGTACAGTTGGTACCCATAGGAACTCCGACAACCTGTCGATTTATTTTATCCACAAACTTGATGTAAATAACTAAATTAATCATATCCTCCCAGATCCGTTATTTGCATCAGTTATAGTTACCTTTTTCATCCGAAAGGAAAGATCGATCACTATTACATCAAAAAGTTTAAATCTGTTTTATCAAATGTCCACTCAGTGAGACAGGAAAATTTCTGTTTAATAAGGTTCTGTGTCAACATCAATAAACTGATTTGGTTTGACTTGTTTACAAGTAAGTTCAGCTCTAGTTGTAAACAGTTTGGTTTTTATCACTTTGTAAAAAATCACTGTATCATGGAAGAAAGACAACCAGTGTTGGTGAAAAATATGGGAGATAACTACGATTATCTTAGAAACAACTAACACACTCAATTAGAATGTGTAACGCTAAAGTAATTTGCATGGTGAAAATGTCTTATTTAATCTATATGATATGAAAGATACACTCCACAACTTCGATTTTTTAATCACCTTTTTTTTCATTTAATTCTGTCACATAAACATTACTATCCATTAGTAATCGACTTTAATATCATATATCCTAATATATACTATTAACTCGACTCAGAATGTAAAGTAAACTGGTAGTTGATATAAATTAGAAACGTTATATGGAAAGGATTTTTTAAGAATCGAAAGTTATTATTAACAAAAATCTAGATGGTTAAATATAGCGGCCATGTCCCGGTGTACTAGTTTAGTTTTGTTTAACAAATATTTTAGGACCCTCAAAATTAATTAATAGTTCTTCAGATTCGCTCGCTTGTAATATTATGGGTTCAAAATTTCCAAAAAAACTTTACTTGTTTAATTTTTATCTCATTTTTTAAAAGAAAATTTCACTGTTATTCTTAGATAAAAAAAATCTGCTCGCTCGCTCCTAAAAAAAATACAAAAATGAAGGAACAAACATTTAAACTGTTGTTTTTGAGGTTGAGCTGCAATATTTTGTCATGTTAAGGAAAAAAATAAAATAAAAATAATTTGCTCGCTATCACCAATTTTTATCAGACAATATTCGAAGAACTAGAAATAAATTTGCAACATTTTTTATTTTGACTTATTTGCAAAATTGGGCAAAATGGATACTACACCAGTTAAACAAACTAATGAAGTCTTCTCCTGCTCTACAATTACTTACAATACCATTTTAGCATGCAAATATTTACAATAATACTTGTATAAACATAAACTGCAAAAGGGAAAGAGGAAAAATTAAAAGAGACACAGATTTGATGTTGATGATGATGTGTTTGAATTTTCTCCGGTGTACTAGTACAAATTTTCATATAAAAAACTAAATCACAAATGTTTTGAGTTGTTTTTCTATGCGTTTTACCATAAATGTGCATGCCTTCATGGGACATTTATTTGGAATATGTGTTTATAATCGTGTTTTGTTATTTAGGCCGCCTTGTGGGCCCATAATGGATAAAAAAATATTCGTCGAAAACTGTTCCCTTTATGGAACATGCCTAATTCAGATAAATCTAATATTATATTCTTAGGATTTGTAATGATTTTGATATTGTAATAAAACATGTAATAAGCGTCATTGAAATGTTCAGGAAGAGGAAACGCCATGCATGGTTACTCAGAACTAGGAGTAATATATGTTACTCCCAGCTTAGAAATACTAGTATGCAAAGTATTAAAACTCGAAATACTTTTATTGCTTGCATATGCATTGCATTTATATAAATATATGACAATTATATATTACATATATATGCAACTATGTGACAATTACGAATTGTCTGTATAGTACTTAAAAGAAACAATATGGGAAATATGCCAGCAAGATAAAGCACAATTTAACTGCATGTAGAGCACTTTTCTGGATTTACCTTCATCAGACATGCTATGGGCCAAAAACAGAATAAGCAGGAAAAAACCTTTCTGAATTTCTAGTTACATCCATATACAGTTCATTACGTTATGAACGCCGATAAGACAACTGTGAAAAAAGCAATCGGGGAATTTTACAAATTACAATGAGGGAAAAGGTGTAAATTTATCTTTTAAAAATAAATTTTTTAGCAGTACACAAAAATAAATCTAATCGAATTTTTTTGTTTTACATGTGTTTTGATATCTCTGGTTTGTGTTCCTGTGTTCCTTTTTGGATTTGATATAAAATAAAGAATTTGAATTCATATTGTTCAGAACTGAGACTACCTAAACATAGTAGTCTCAGTTCAGAAGAAGAACACTAGAATCAACCGCTTAACAATAAATTATGCGGTACACAATCTGGAAAGATGTGGATTGTGTCTTTCTTGCATATATCTATATTCTTTCTTTATAAATATTCCATACAAATGTAAGTGTAAGGAACTACTCAAAGTTTGACATCAATTCAAAGTGAAAGTAGAAGAACATGTGCTTATGTTTACAGAAGGTTTCGATTGGCTGACAGCTATTGTATCGGCGATGCGCGCGCAACTCACAATGTGTTGAATTCCCGCATTTGTCACACAACATTGCAATTATCTGTAGGTAGAAAAGGTGATATGTAGTTCTAATGAATCTCCGAAGTAAATCATGATGTCGGATAATATTGTGGCTAACTGGCTTGGATCACTGAATTTAGATTATTATACACAAGCCTTTTTCGACAACGGTTATGACGAGTTGGAAATTTGTAAACAAATTGGGGATGCTGACTTGGATGCCATCGGTGTCACTAAAAGTGCTCATCGTGAAAAAATTATTCGTGCTGTTACAAAACTGAAAGAAGAAGGAGGGACTTCTGTTTATTTTACACTGGAAAGTACTCAAAATTCTGTGAATTCGTGTGATGGAGATACCAATTGTTTACCATCTGACACTATCAGCACGTGCTCAAATATTTCTTACACAAATTCACAACTTTTAAAAATCATCAGAACAAGAATATTCAGTGAAAACATAGATTTGTCATCTCTACCTTATATAAAACCGGTAAGTTTAGATAATTGATTGAGTGGAGTTATTTGTTGATTGACATATACCTTCAAAGTGTTAAATTTTATGACACTGTATAAATTTATGACATGTCATTTGTTATAAATTGACATTGTCATAGTACATGTATGTAATAAACATGCAAATATACTATCTACATACTATATTTTTTTCTGTTGGACCTAAATAATGTGGGTTTGAACTACATTTGGCTAATGGTTAAGCATCTGAGTTGTTAATGAACAATATAAGTCAATGTAAACAAACAACCTGAACAAAGATAATAAGTACTCTTTAGTTTAACACCTTACAAGCATACTGAAAATAAACAATACATATGTATATCCCTAATGCAGCTGCATAATTTAAAAAAAATACCAAGAGAACACAAATATTTTCTCTTGAGCAAATTAAGTATACCTATTAAAAATTGATTTGAATGATCCTATATTGACTCAAACAACTATTGATTTGAAAACACTTCCTATGAATTATGCAATATTTGCTTGATCTTCAAAGGAAGAAAAATTAATTGCTTCATTGGGAAATTACTATAGTATAAGGGTGATCAGCATTTATTCACTATTTAATAAAATATCTGAGAAAAATGTCTATCTTTTTGTGTGAGAAATGTCGATTGTCAATCAATTGTAGACACAATGTCGTTTGCTTACTTTTGATACATATTTATTAGAAATCTCAGCAAACACTGAAATACACCTTCAACTTCAAATTGTCAATATATTTTAACACAGAAAGTGCTGGTTAATGGCGCCTTTAATATGCCTAAAAACAGCCCACTCAAGAAAATATTACTTGTAAAATCAACATGTGAAGGGTTCTTTTGTTTACTTAATCAGCTGTCTATTGATTCAGACAGAAATTCTCTTACATTTTATTTACTACACCAAATATTAGAAATGAAAAAAAAAAATCTCACAAAATTGCTATCAGATGAAGCTAAGTGGGAAAGATGTTTACATCCCAGTAAGTAACAGAGCACTGTTATACTAAGACAGAAAGTTTCATAAAAATAGGAGATGTGGCATGATTGTTTATGAGACAGCTACCCACCAAATGACAGTAGAATTTTAACTTCTACAGTCTTCAACAATGAACCAGAGTCCATACCATAACAGAAGCTGTAAAAGGCCCTGAAACTATACACAAGTATGCTGATTTTTAATGCGAGGAAATAGAATAAATTTTGTCTAACAATTTAAATTTCTGTCTGCTTGTGTCTATGTATGTTGTACAAATTGGAAACCAAAATTTTAATTTGGGTTTTAAAAACACAACACTTATAAGCCAATCGGTTAGTTTTTTTCAAACTTTATGATGCGCTATCTAAAATTCAGCAATTTGCATGCAAAAAGTACATGTAATTTTGATCTGTTTGGGTTTCGTATATCATCTCATTGGGACTATCTTTTTTATGTTGTTGTCACGCCAACATGGAAAAAAAGTTTAATGCTTTCAAGAAGTGTCCTGTCTTTACAAAGTTTTCCTAAAGCATAGAAAAAAGAATAAAAAGAAAAAAAAATTGATAATCATAAACCAACCACCTGAAGCAATAAATACTTTTAATGGAAGCGGTATGAATTGAGACATGTGGCAAACACGCTCCAACAATACACCCATTATATCAAATAGAGCCATATTATCAGGACCCAACAATTAGCTGAAGATCGCTTTTTCACTTAATTTGCTTAATCCTTGACTTGCATTGTTGACAGGGGGGTTCTTTAACAATGGTTTTATAAATATCAGGAAGGCAATAAATGTTGAAGTACTTGGAATAGAAATGTTATGTACTAGGATATGAATGAATAATGTACTTTACTGAGCTAAAACCATTGATAATTTTGATAAACCCAAAATGCATATAAAAATCAAAATTTAATTTTTGTAGAAAGTGTTTTTCTGTATAATAAGGTTCATAGTTTCTAAGTCTTGTATGGAGGGTGAAAAATATTATTAAACTAAAAATTTCAATTCCCTGACATATCAGACTCGGTTCGTTTTATAAAAATTTAAGCACATTTAGATTTGTTGTGTTTTTATTAAATACCTTTAGGCCTTGTATCTGATAGAATACACTAACTTATGAATGTATGAAGGGTTTATTCAAACTCATTTTCATAATTTCCTTCATGTGATTTTGAATGGTTACAGAGTTGAATGTCTGAGACAATGGAATCAAGAAATGAAGAATAATTTTTATTTGGAAATGAGAATGAATGACTTAAGGAAGTTGCATGACAAATAAACAAAGATTAATAATGTCCCACCTTGTTAAGAACAAAGACTGTTAAAAAAGTAAAAAGAGGAATTGAGGGCTTTCAGCAGAAAACTCTCTATCAGTGTTGAATAGAATAAATTATTTAGCTTTGTTTGATGAAAGCTGCTTGTTTAAATAAGTTTTAATTGATTTACAAAGGCAGTGCAGGATTACAGGATGCTTAACCAATTATACCAGATTTGTGTTGCCTGCTGAAACCATGGTATTCTCTTCTGGTAGCTGAAGGGGAAAAAGCTTTGAATATATCTAGAGGTCTTCACAAGGCTTTCAATAAGAGAGGAATCCCACACCTATAAACCGAGTAAATTTAAGAAATCTTATGTATTTAAAAAAATATAATTGTGACCATTTATATTGCGTGGACTGGGGTCATCAGCTCAAAATGGGCCATTTCATGTATATTTGTCATTAACCATCTTTTGTATTTTAGTTGTGTCTTTTTATTGAATTATTTATTAGGCCTACCTGAAAAATATGTTTGTTTGCTGTTTCCGACTGTACTCTCAGAGTGTAGGGTAGGTAGGTAGGAAAAATATTTTATTTTATTAACAGTGATGAAGGTTTGCAGAAAAAACGATACCGGCAGTAACCAGAATATCTGGATGAAATAAAAAAAAAATTTTAAAAATAGGCACAATAAAATTTTGACAGTTGGGCCGATTTTTCAGGGTCGGTCGGTAAACAGCCAACAAACAATATTTTATTTTAGGCCTTATAAGTGGGTACAATATGAGCTTAATGCATATTTGTAGTTTTTCCATTGATAGTACCAGAAACCAATAAAGGAAGGTTAATTTTTACATAGTTGAGACTTAATTTAGGCTCCCTCTAAAGTTAAATTTAAAACTCCCTAAAAATGGATGTTCAGAGTTAAGCTGAATATCTGCTTTCTTAACTATTTGATGTGTATGACAACAAATGATATATTTATTTTAATTCCTCCTGAATAATTACACCCTACTGAGACATTATGTAAATACCCTGTTATAAGAACCAGTGTAAGTATCTCCTTGAGAATAAATGTGGTCATAAATCATTAAAATTGACCACAAAGTGACCATGTTTCAAGTGTCTGGTCAGTGACCTCAAGTGCCCTATTACATTATGATCCATTATCTAATCTCTGGACACAGTGATCAAACCTGTATGTAATGGATCTTGTGTGTAAACTTACACAGATAATTTGTCACCATTATGGCCCATTATTTGTTGTCATATAATATTTGATTATCTAGTGATCTTTGAAGTGCTGATATTTGCAATTTTAGAGTTAAAATGGCCATAAAATATTATGTAAAATGTAATATAATGATTAATATTTCATAATATAGTAATATTTCTTGGTTGTTTAACTCATTAAAATTTCATAAAATGATAATGAAGTTCACACTTCTCTATTATATATCACACAGTGCATGATTGTGTGAGTTGGTTTTATACTTGGTTTTAGTTTCATCGCAATTTTCAATTAAGAAACCTGCAAACTAATTTATGAACAAAATGTCAAGTGTTGATTTGGCTGGTTCAATTTTTAGGGTTGTGTATAAAATCTGGTGCATTTTTGTATAATGTATATATTTCAAGGATTAACGTTTCATCAGTAGATAGGAAGGGAATTCCAGTGGCAATGAGAACTACTACATCAGATTAAGTTTGAAGACTCACTGTAATTTCAGGGGTTTATAATTTAAATAAATTTTGCAAATCCCTTTTAAACAATATTGGTAAATTTTATTCCAGTCAGTTGACACTATGAGAGAGAGTCTACTGAAATTTTACAAGACAAATTATTTTTTTGCTCTCCTAACAATTGACATTCATAAATAATATCTGTACTCCATTTTTTCTGTATGTCATTATAATTGTGTTCATTTTTCTGAATGTTCAGTTTTCTGTTTAATTGATTATGTGAAATTGTTTGTCTTCTTTTCCTCCTCTGTTTGATATAGTGACTTGCAATTTAGTTGCATCTTCAAATTCTTTCACCTACAGACTGTTCATGTTCCAGCTCAGCGTCTTGTTGTTTGGTCTTCTAATGGTTCATTCTTTCACTTCACCTTAACATGGGCTTGTCCTGTAAGATCTGACTTGGCCAAGTTCGATTAGTTTTGAACTTCTAGTATCAGCCTCAAGGTTTTAACCAATGAAAATTAAATTTTGACATCTCTATAGTATTTGACCAAAAACTTTTTTTCTTGGGTTTGTTTTGTCCAGGCCAGATATTAAGCAGTTTTTTGCTGTATATATACAGGTATTGCAATGCATGACTTAGGCCTACCTTAAAAGTATGTTGGTTTGCTGTTTCTGACTGTACTCCCAGAGTGTAGGGTCAGTAGGTAGGAAAAATATTTTTATTTTAACAACAGTGATGAAGGTTTGCAGAAAAATCGATATCGGCAGTAACCGAAATATCCGGATCAAATAAAAAAAGTATCTAAAAAATAGGAACAATTAAATTTTTAGAGTCGGCCGATTTTTCAGGGTCGGTCAGTAAACAGCAAACAAACAATATTTTATTTTAGGCCTTACATATTTGATTTACATTTGAGCCTTAATACACACTTTCAAAATATTCAGTCAAAACTAAAACATACATTCTTTTCCTCTGAAAGGTATTACAATGCAAGTGCACATAAATATCTGGTTACAAATTCAAGATTTGTGGTGAAGTATTTTGACCATTGAAAAACAACAATAATAGTAAAGTGTCAAAAATTTTAATAATTTTTGGATGGCTTCCTTGTGGGTTGTTAATTGAATTTAGTCAATAGTGTTAAATCAGGTAGAAATGGTTGGTGTTAATCTTTGCATAATATAGTTGCATGACAATTTGAAGTTTAATTGTTAAATCTATATTTGTCTTTTTTTACTTTGTTTGTCCTGTAAGCAAAGAGCTGCATGGTTGAGTAGTTCCTTTTTTCTCATAATACCTTAAGTGAATATGAATTTCATTGATGGTCCTGATTATCAGATTGACATGCAAGGTAGAAAAGATAAAAGTATGAGTTGTTTTATCTCAAATTCATGTAGCCCATTAAGTAAAAGTGTGATGTGAGTAAAAAAATATTATTAAAGACTTTCCATACCATAATTATTCAGAAATACTTGTAATTTTTAAGTTTGGTGAGTCCAGAACCAAATTTTTAAAAATTTGGGGAGATCCACCATAGTAAAATACATAAAAATTCAAATTATGGTGAGTCACTGAGAAGAATAAGTCTTAGATTTGTCTAGACAATTTGCAGGTATTCATTATTATAGGAACTATACAGAATATCCATCAGGATATCTTGATTTGAATGTATCCGTTTTGGTTGAGTTACTTCCCTTCTCAAAAAAATCCAAACAATACATTAAATACATGTATACCCTGTGGATCTTGCATTTCACTAATTAGACTATATAAATAAAATGAAATGTCAGTAGAACATTTACAAAGTTTAAAATTTAATATACATGTAACAGTACATGTACTTTTGTAGTGTTCTTGACAAGGTTAATTTGAAAAGGTGGACGCTAACATGTTATTAATTTAAGACTGAAATTCTCATGTTTAAGGATGTTCGCTACTCAATTTGAAAATAAATAGCTTTTTAAAAGACTGTCATAAATATGTAGTGCTTTACAC
>JAULBM010063697.1:0-10234 GCA_032357055.1 Geukensia granosissima | reverse complement strand
GAGTACAGATTTTACATTCTGTTTAATCAAATTTATTTTGTATTTGCAGTTGTGTGGTAAGGAACGGGAGATAGAAAACGCCAGAATCCTATTGCATTATACGATTATACAGGCCAATATTGTTGGGGCCCCAAAAGGAAAGGCTTTAGCCGCTAGAAGTGCTGCTCCAACCACTGTAGATAGTAATGCATCAGCTAGTGTCAGTAGTGTAGTCGGTTCTGGGGGCATCCCTAATGTAGCAGCCCCTTTTTCCAGATCCGATCCCGGCTCCTGATATCCCAGCTATAGGTATGATTCATAGCTTCACGTTATTTTTTGTATTTATTTTGGGTCAAAGTTTGTGCTATACACCTTGAATTAGATTACTTTGACATCATTGTTGATGACTAATAGTACCATGTTAATTGTTGTAATTTGATTAATTAGTCACGAAAGAATCTTTTGTTGGCCGTAACATATTTAATTCTTAGTCATAGGGATTAAGAAGGGACGTAGGGTACAATGGTGAATGTATATATGTACATACATGTGATAATTATTCATTATATTTAAGGCCTACTTTAAAAATATGTTTGTTTGTTGTTTCCGACTGTACTCTCACAGTGTAGGGTCGGTAAGTAGGGAAAATATTTTGTTTTATCAGCGGTGATGAACATTTGCAGAAAATATAATAAATACACATCAAAAACATAAACTTGATATTCATCTAATTACAAAAGGATATTAGTATTAACCGGAATATCTGGATCGAGTAAAAAAAAAAAAAAAAAAAAAAAAAAAAAAAAAAAAAAAAAAAAAAAAAAAAAAAAAAAAAAAAAAATTAAAAAAAGGCACAATAAAATTTTGATAGTCGGATCGATTTTTTGGGTCGGCGGGTAAACAGCAAACAAACAATATTTTATTTTAGGCCTAATAAAAAAAATTAAAATAGGCACAATAAAATTTTGATAGTCGGATCGATTTTTCAGGGTCGGCGGGTATGTGCTTAATCAGTTTAAGTTATAAGAATATTGGAAAGGTGACAAAACATAAGTTGAAAGTGACTTTGATATGTTTTGTGGTTTTTTTCTCTTTTGAAGGTAATAAGTCTGGTGATAAAGATAAGGATGTGGAGGTTAGATTGAGAGAAATGGAGGACAAAATGAAGCTTTTCTCTAATAAATCTGCAGAAAGCCAGGTAGGAAGACAGTTTAGCGCATGTACGGATATTAGCATCCAGGCCAAATTTGACTCCGTCTCATGTATTATTAGCTGCTGTGGAATCTTTAGTAACTATTGCAACTAAGTTTGGACATAAGGAGGCAGAATTTTACTCTAAGGCATATACCTACTGCAAAAAGTTTGAGGATTCAAAAGATATTTGTAATTTAGCGATGAAATTATTTGGTTCAGCAGAAGACAAAAAATTAGCAAGTATGGTGGCAGAGTGGATGAAAGGGAAGAAGTATGAAGTTTCACCGAAGAAACCTGTAAAGGTCGAACAGCCTGATAAGGAAAATGTTAATTCTCAACCAAAGAATTTTTATGAAATGCCGCATAATTTTGGTGCTATGTCCTCCAGTCCTGCCTCTTTTGGTTTCCCATTTGTTCAGGGGCCTATGCCCATGCCACCATTTTGAATTGTTGATGTAATTGGAAAGATTTTGTGGGACACAATCTACTTTTGGTTTTGTTTGTTTGTATAATTGTATGTATTTTATTGATAAGTTTAAAGTTTAGGACATGTAGGGTATAACATGTTTACAGATATCAGCCTTTAACAGTGAGTTAGTCCATAGCAGTGCTGTAAAGAAACAAAAGTTTATGCCTGATATTCCTAAATGGGAGTTGCAATCTACTTTTAATCCTGTCGTTATACAGAAAAGATTAAAGGAAGATTATGTAGATTACAGAGGTGTGATATCTCAGCCCCTAATCCATAACTCTGCAGAGGGTGTTATTTACAATAATGAAAAGTTTGATTTATGTGAATTAAGATTTAGAAATCCAAATAACTTTATAGCAGGTAGTTTACACAAAAATCTTACTGAATGGGAAAAACTTTGTACTGATAGACAAATTCTTGAATGGATTAGAAATGGTGTAAATGTTCATCAATTCTTTAAACATTTTAAAGGAAATTTTAAAGGGAGACATTATGATTGTGACATTCCTCCCAGTATTTTTCTACCAAATTCTAAGGTTTGTGAAGAATATACTCAGTTTATTGCTGAAACTCTATCAGAAAGGATAAGGAATGGCTCTTTGACATTATTAGGGAAGGTTGGTGAATGTGATCCTCCATATTTAGTGCTTCCTTTAACTGTAGAACCTAGCAAGCCAAGGCTATGTCACGATGAGAGGTATCTCAACTTATGGATTGTGGATAGTCCTTTTTCTCTTGAAACCTTAAGGGACATCCCACGCTTGGTTCAAATTGGTGATTTGAGTCATCGTTAGATGACAAATCTGGTTATGATCATATATTATTGAATAAAAATAGCAGAAAATACTTTGGTGTGCAATTCGGTGGGTTTTACTTTGTATTTAATAGTATACCTTTTGGGTTTAAGGCAAGTGCGTATGTTTATCAGATGACTGGTCTCGTTGCAACTGGGTATTGTAGATCTTTAGGTATACCTTGCTTACAGTATATAGATGATAGATGGATAGGAGAGTTGTTGGGAAAAGCGAGTGATAAACAAAGTGTTAGGCAGGATAATGCTCTCAAGTCCTTATATGTGGTATGTGAGGTCTTGACTAGGTTAGGTTATTTCATTAATATTGACAAATCTAAATTTATCCCAAGTACCGTAATACGATTTTTGGGTATGTTGGTTGATTCTGACCGATTGGCTTTCCTTATTCCCGAAGATAAAATTGAGAGATTTTTAATTTTGAAGGATGAAATTTTAGCGAAGCAGAAAGTTGATTTGAATACTTTACAACAGTTTGCTGGAAAGTGTATATCTTTTTTGTTGGCGATACCTAGTGCTAAATTCTATACTAAGGAGGTTAACAGGGCGATAAGTATGGCAGGAAAAAATAGTGGTCAAGTTATGGTTTCAGAGGATTTAAAAAACGAAATTAGTCATTGGGCTTTCTTACAGTGCTGGAAGGGTTGTTTCCCTTGGAGAGGTGAAAAACATTTACAGGTATCAATGGTCACTGATTCATCTCTGTATAAATGGGGAGCATTGGTTTATTCACAGGAGAATCCTACAAAGTTTTCTGATTTTTGGGATGAAAAGGATGAACGGCCTATCCACTTAAAGGAAACCCAAGCTTTGATCAATGGTCTAAGATCAGTTTCTGGAACCATTCAAGATCATAGAGTGGATGCTTATGTTGACAATATGGTTTGTGTACAGGCATGGGAGAAACAAAAATTTAAAGATTTAGCTTTAAACGAATTGATGAAGGATCTTTTCAATTTTACAGTTGAGTTCAATGTTGATTTAAGGTTATCTTACATTCCTTCTAAAGAGAATCCTGCAGATTTGCTTTCTAGAAGTTTGTCTGCTCATGATTGTATGTTGAATAGAGATAAGTTTCGTTTGCTAGACAAGAAATATGGCCCACACCAGATAGATCTTATGTCATTAGACTCTAATGTGATGAGGGATATTGATGGTCTACCATTGCGGCATTTTACACCGTTTCCTACTCCAGGTTCCTCAGGTATTAACGTGTTTTCTCAGACTTTATGTCCATCTGATAACTTGTATGTTTTCCTCCATTTGTGCTGGTTCTTCCTATTTTGAGTTTTTTGAGAAGCCAAAGGGTCAAGTGTTGTACTATAGTTCTTTCTTGTGAAGAAGTAAAACCAATTTGGTGGCCGGTTTTTTGTAATTCTTTGACAGATCATTTTGTTCTAGGAAAAAAGGGGGAAACAAATGTCGTACTAATGCCATCCAAGAAGGGGTTTATTCAAGATGAGAGAGGACTAAAGTCTGACCTCTGGGCAGCTAGAATACGTTTTGATTAAATTTATTTAACAAAGTATGGTATCATTTAAAGGTGAAAGTTTTTTCTTTTCTCATTTTGTAGGCAGGTGTTTACGGAAGTATAAGGCAGGGAGAAGTGTGTACTATTTGTGGCTGTTTTAATAGTGCTGATTTTCGCTTTTGCCAGTTTTGTGGGGTTAGAAGAGCAGATGTTTATAAAGAACATGTTGATGATCAGAGCCTAGAATCCTTAAATGCAAGGAAACGTATACTTTATTTGGAAAACATTTTAAGTAGTAAAGCATATGATAAGAAGAAAGTTTCGTTAAAAAAAGATTTGGAATCTTTTTTGATGGGTCATTCTAAATACTTGAGATCTGCTACGCCAGAAGACATAAGATTATTTTTAAAAGGGAAAACAAAAATACATGATATATGTTGCCCATTTTTAGGGAAAAAAGAAGCAACGATTGTTCTTGTCCTTGTAGGTTAGCCTCGGGTACAGTAGCGTCTCTAGTAAGTCAATTAAAGGTTATTTTTGATTCCTTTGGAAGGAAGGGTGAATGGACAGATCATGGTCTCGTAAAATTCGGTAATCCTGTGTCTAGTGCTGTTATCAGGCGTTACTTAGAGGCGGTAAAATTAGAGCAAGCAGTGGCACATGTCCCCATTACACAGGCGAAACCCATTTTCTTAGACAAACTTAAAAAAATTAATGTTTTATCACAGAAAAGTTGACTGATCATACTTTGAAGTCTGGAAGGCGTTTTGTATTTTTAAGAGATAGAGCATTTTTTACTTTGCAATTCTTTGCAGGGGATAGGGCACATGATTTAGGAAAGTGTTTAGCTCAGGAGGTGAAGAAGTTGACTGAAGGTTTATTGTTTCGCCATACAGTAGGGAAAACGTTAGGGAACGGTAAAGTTAATGAGTTTGTGATCTCTCCAGTGACTGAAAAAGTGATTTGTCCTGTAGAAAATTTAAATCTGTATGTTTTGGGAGCGGAGGCATTGGATATTGACTTATCAGTAGGTTACTTATTTAGGACTTTGGACACTTCTCATTCTCGAGTTTTAAAGTCTCCGGTTTCATCCTCAGGAATGGGCATCTGGTTGCAGACCTACCTTAAAGAATTGAATATTTTTGAGGGAGAATCGATACATGGTATTAGGGGTGGTTGTGCAATTACTATGATGTCTACTGGTATTGCTTCTAATAAGGAAGTTATGGATCATATTGGGTGGTTTAGCAAATTTTCTCTGGATAGGTATTCGAGAATGAGCAAGTTAGTAGATGCAGGGTCATTAAGTTCTTTATTTTCCAAGGTTGCAGATTCTAATCTATCTGATGTGGGCAATGTATTCCAGAAATTTGGAGATTCGTCAGATCTACCACAAGCGTTTAATAAACAGTAGAAAAGTATGACTGTCAATAATATTTTAAGTCTTGTAAGAACAATGTTATTACATATTTGTTACTTTGTATATGAATATATTTATGTCATATGAATTATATTATGTTTGGTTAATAAATATGTTTATTTGTTTTCTTATTCAACTCTACTAAAATGGAGAGCTTATGTCATCTGTCTGAGGAAGACTTTGCAACCTAGAAAGTATGCATGGAAAGGTCAGGACTATATTATGGTATTTTGGGAATAATGAAACAATTTTGTACAAGTCAGTTCATATGAAAGTGAAAAGATTCGGTGCAAGTGTGGGAGAGACTCGTCTCCATATCTGAGAAAACACAGGGAATTAACAATCTAGAGATCTCCACAATGTCTTCAGCAAAGGGGAATTCCCCTCTTTGTAAACAACTCTAAATAGACGGAATTAATAAGAGGTGTATTTGTAAAATTATACTGCTCTAGTCTGCATATTATAAAATACTTGTACAGGCAACAACTCAGTCAACATAAAGATAAACTTGACAACAATTCTGGCCTTGGGACAAGCACACGAGATGTAGTAGGATTTAACTAGTATACTGGGATCCCAACCCTACATTATGGTGATATATACAAAGTTGAAGGAAAAGACTTTGAGGTTTTGGAACTTATTTTGTAGTTTTGGGTTAGTAATGGGAGATTTTGGTTTGAGAGTCCTGTTTTTGGGTTCGATTGGTGTTAGGTTGAAGGTTTTTAGATATAATGGGAGGTACTCTTTTATCCCAATACTTAATAAATCCCGAGTGTATTTGAGCGAGTCTTACTTTTGATACGGTAATATCGTAAGTGAGATCTCGCGAGAATTACGAGGTGTTTAAACAGTTCTCAACTGAACAGTCATGGAGGCTATATTCTAGTTTGTGACTGGTGGCGTTTCATTTTAAGATTATGGTCTTGTGATAAATTGACATGAAACAAAGATATTTCAAGGAATTAGTTCGTTATGGTTTTGTCATGTTTTGTAGGGTATACAAATGTTAAAAAAAAAATGGATAAAACACTTAGTTGGAAAAACAGACAACACGGGCAAGATCCTTGAATTAACTGATACGCATATAAGAACTAAAAAGTGTGAGCATCGTGAGGTTCGCATCAAGTATAGAGATAATAGATATGTGAAACTAAATATTTCCAAAAGTTATTACAAATTTGAACTGAGGTATCTTCGATTCGTGGAAATAAGGGTATATGAGGTTTATTTTAAGGTCTCCCATATAAATAAAATAAATAATATTTGGGGACAAGGATGATTATTGGATAAAACGGCACTCGCTCTTTTAGACTCTGGGAGATACTCTTTTATCCCAATACTTAATAAATCCCGAGTGTATTTGAGCGAGTCTTACTTTTGATACGGTAAGTTCTTAATTAATGTTAATCTGACGCATTTACATGAGGGAAAATTACGTAGACGTTAATAATGCATCTGAAAGTTCAATGATTTTTTTCTTTCAATGCAATGCGTGATGAAAACAATAACACTTTTATCTTATTTAAGTGTATTGGAAAAATATTGTACCATGCCGTTTTTTCTTAATAGACACGATAGGTTAATTTTGATGTTATATTTATTTTAAGGAATGAACTCACATCCGATTTATTTATCCGGAATAACCTGTTTTGGGTCGTTTAACGCTGGAACATAAACGCTTCGCAGTTTATTTAGCGTAAATCGACCAAAAGTACATTTAGGTTAAATAGTATAAATTAATCGGAAATTTAGTATATTTCTTATAAAATAATTTTTTAAGCTTCCCTTGTCTTTAACAATATGCGGAAAAAGAAAATTGAAGATGGGATTATTTTGAACGATGTTGGCCTAAGAAGACGTTAATGACGTCACATTGTGCAAGTTAGTTTATACAGGATACTCAAACTTGCTCAGACTGCTTGCTGCATGTAAAATTAAATTTAACCAAAAATTGTATTCCAGTTACCCTGGTTTTTAACCGGGGTTGAATGAATTGTCCGTTTCCTTTTTTTAGTGGATGTAACCGCAGAGTATTTTTTCTTCGGATGATGATAACTCTTAATAAAAAATAATAAAAAAATAACTTTATTTAATAGAATATTAGTAACTATTCAGAACGTTTGTAGAATCTAAAATGTTTGTATACTTTATTTAACATATTATTTTTGTTTAAATGACATGGTGTTTTCGGAAATGCATATGTATTATAATTATATATTTTATATTTTAATTCTATTATTTTCATGATAATCATGAAATCAAAATTATTTTAGTAGTATTCTTAACCAATGGACTTTATAATATACATTAAAAAGTTCTTGGCTTAACCACATCGTTTTCTTAAACAAACTGGGTATCAAGATCTAATTACGAAATCCCATATACCCCTTAATTTAATTTGTTGTTCTCTAACAATGTCAGAACACAGTTCTTTAAATTAAAATGCCAATATAAGCTCAGCATATCAGCAATGAAAGAGACTTATCTGCACGCGAATTGTTGACAGGGAAGGTGATCATTGGTTACGACACATAAAGCGTGCGTTTAAGTGTTCCTGATTGACATTATTGGAGAGAAAAAAGGAAAAAAACAGCACTCTACCCTTCGTTCGGAAAAATCAGAATTCACTCTTACCTACGTGACAAACTTGCTGAAGAAGAAACGAGTGAATAAATCTCTTATATGCATATTTCTAAGTTAATGAGTTGTTCGGGTACATATCAAGTTTGTTAACTTCCGTGTATGATTGTGGTAACCATACCTTGTGCTATTTGAAAGAAAATCGCTATCTTAGGTGCATATTGCAGCAAATGGAACCCGAACGACGGAAAGGTCTGGAGTGTTTGAGGTAACTAATGGCTCTAGATAGATACGACCTATATGTCAGAACACAGGGTAAACATCGTAGTGTTCCGTAGTATATTTGTTTTGAACAATTGTACAGCTTAAATATGAAAAAATTGTGATAACTTACCTCCGTGTCTTAAAAAAAACGAAAAAACTGATCTCACCTACGAAAAAAAGTACTCTCACGCGCTTTTTCGGTACTCTTCCAAAGTTAAGTTTATACGCGGTGGAATTATTAACCTGAGAATAGTATTTAATTCGGAGTGGGTTTTATTTCAACAAAGATTCTATTGAAGAATAGAATCGACCACTAGGAATTGTGAAAATAAAATACATTGCATAACAAAAGAAATTTCACGTATCGCTTTGAAATTCAGCTTAAACTGAATTTCAGAAAAAAAATAACTGAGATAGTTTCCTTGTATTTTCTGTGAAAATCTAGGTTTCTCTCGAATTCACTTTAATTATAGAAATTCCAGGTTTAAGTTACTTTATCCCGGATTAAGCTAAGAAAATTTCGGTTTTAGTTACTTAATCAAGGATTGAGAAATTATTTAAAGTGGTACGGCGTGCAATATTTACGAGAGACATTTTGTGCTATATCTATAATCATGGCTTTATGTCGGAGGTTATAGGAAGGACGGAAATGCAGAAACAAGACAAGGCAAGCGTGTGGAGATGTCATCTGATGCTGAAAGCTATTATTATAATTTTGAAATTTTTTGTACGTTGTGTGTTGTCAAAATTTTTCGGTTGATAGACTACATCGCACTACTTTTCAACAGCTTCCGGTTTGGAAAAATTGACAACACGTAGTTTCTACAGTTTACAGAATATTAGGTTGTTTTTACGGGTTTAAATTATATACTAGGGAAATAGTCAATGTAAAGAATAGACCTATAGACATTGTAATAGTGACGATTGCACGGGAAAGGGGGTTGGACACAGAGTATCACCTAAGGTCCTTTCACTTCCAGTTTGTGATTTATTTGATTATTTTGGTTGCTCAAAACTAAAAGTTTACTCCAGGGTACCTCATCTGTCTGACAGGTGTATTCGCGTTTATTTGTACATAAAGTTTAAGTTTATGTTCTCCTATGACAATAGACGGTATTTATTGTTCAAACACATTTACAAAAAATGATAATATAAAGATGAAAACTTCAATATTCTACAACTTATTATTGACCCTTCATTAAGAGAAACTAATATTAAAACTTGAATCAAATATAGCTAGATACATAAAACCACAATGTAGAAAACTTTGTTATAGTTTTCACCAACATAGATACAGGAGAAAGTAGCAGAGCAGAAGAAATCCAGTAGAAAGCAGAGATTGTGTGTGTTGCAGCAAAGAACTCTCTCGTGCATCATCAAAATTATATATATTTAATAGAAATTTTATGTCTTAACATTTTTATGATTTAACCTCTTGTTTATGACTGAGCTAATTGTGAGCAATGCTGTTTCATAAGTGTCATTATAAGTAATCAGCTTAAATCTGTGATATTAGGCTCTACACAGTTTGCCTATCATATTATATTGGCATTTTATTAGGACCTTGAACTCTTATCCATGTTAATATCGCCTTGTTTTTAATGGCCTTGATATTTTAGATTTTATTCTAACTGAGCATGTGTAATTAATCACTAATTTGGATAATTGGATCATGTGTGTACATATTTACAATTATTCTTATTTGTGAAGGAACATTTTAGTGCATGTTTTAATACTTTGTGCATTTGTAACTCCAACTGAGTGTGTGCCTTAACTGGCACATACATGTGACAGATTCTGATTAACTAAGAGTGAGATTTTGCTGAGTTAAGGGTGAGATTGGGGTGGTTAGGAGTGAGATTTTTTTTTTTTTACATTTAATTCAGTTCAAAATATATTTTATCTGTTATTTAAAAGAGAATAAAAATACATGTATGTACATGAAAAACTTTATATCATCAATGATTATCATCTGTAGAAGGAGTAGTTTGTCATCAATCAAAGATAGTGAAGTTCATAATGAACTGAAAAGTTATTAACAGC
>JAULBM010063686.1:0-10234 GCA_032357055.1 Geukensia granosissima | reverse complement strand
AGAAAAGCAATGCGAACCTATAGATTAAAATGACTAGAATTGAAAATCGCTATATATACCAGACATTCAAGTGAAAAGGAAATCAGAAACAGCTTATAATTATTTTATTTAAATTATTATTCATCGGTACCCCACTATGGAATTTACATTGGAACCGATTTAGGATTTTGAGTTCTGTAGAAGTGGGGAATTTTTTCATTTAGACAATAAGTGCCAATAGTTTGGTTTAATAACTTGGTTTGGAAAAGAAAAGTACAAATATGGCACTTTTTGGTCTACTTTCGTTTTCACACCAAATCTATAATCTGTTTCTTGTTTCGTCAGTTTGAAGAAGCAGCCATATAGTATGCCCGAAATGATCACTGTGGTCAGCAGCCTACAAATAATTTTGATATCAATAGATATCGATTCATTCAAGCGATACCCCAGTTTGCAGAAATGTGCGTATTTGTTGACCACTGTCCAAAAGTTTGTGTTTTGTAGGGTATTGAGCAATCGGCAAACCTCGGGTGTCTCGGCTGAGGAGGGTACGGATTCGACCGAAGTTGCGATTTGTGGGTACCCCGGGGTTTTTTTTTAAATCGGACGTCCCAATTTTTGACCCGATTTTTCGCAAAGAAAAGAAATGCGAACATATAGATTAAAATGACTAGAATTGAAAATCGCTATATATACCATACATTCAAGTGGAAAAGAAAATTCGGAACAGCTAGTAATTATTTTATTTAAATTATTATTCATCGGTACTCACCTATGGAATTTAAATTTGAATGTACATATAGCATACATAAATTTTCCATATTCATTTAACATTGGTAATTTTGTATTTTGAACCGAGTTAGGACGTTGAATTCTTAAGTACTTGTAAATTCAGTGAAGTTATGTACTCATTATTATATTGAGTTATCTCTCTTTAAATGGATGTATCATTGAATTATTGTAAGTGTGAGGTGTTGTTGTGTATCAAATCAATATCAATCGGTGTAATGGTCTATGTAAATGATGTTTTTACTATTAATTGTGTATGCCCGTGATGGATCCTTTTATTTTACATTAATAAAATTATGTTATAGTATCTCATCCCATTACCATGTTTAACATTAAAATTCTAATTGTCATCAGTTGGTTTAATAAAAAAAAATTTACGAACTTTTAATTAACTGTGTAATAAAGTTTTTTTTAACTTATAAGATACCGGAAAACAATGATGGATAGTGGATCAAATGTTACGTCATACAAAGAAAGTGTATTAATGATTTATTGTACTTCCGTTGGGAAAAATAAATATGAAACATAATAAAAAAGGTTTAAATGATAAGATATACTGATCATCATTGAGTGATATATTGGCAAGATTTATTACATGTTGTTTTGCAGTCAAAAATTGGTTTTTTTTTGTCTCGGTTTACAAGCGTTAAACTCATTAGGTCGTTTTTTAATGTTTTGTTTTTAATGTTTTTGTATAAAATAAGTTTTGCCATTTTTAATGTGTTAACGTAAATACGAATAGCTAATAATATCAGTATTTGATATGAATGAAGATAAGTATTTGTTTTAATGGAGTCAGTATTCAATTGTAATATAGATCATTATTTAATAGCTCAGTTCTATCAAAACAATTTTAAAATATATAAAAATAGGAGATGTTGTTTAATTGACGTGATATAATTTAATGTACATTTACTTGAAAGAAATTATATATCCCTTTCAATTATATTATTACAAAATGCAATATTTAGCTGAAGCACACAGATATCAGTATATACCATAACAATTATTAAAATCAAAATCATGTGGGTGACTCTGAAAAAATAATGCAAAACCCTATTTACGAACGCTTTTTGTTTCACGCATAATTTATTATCTACAGACGTTGTGATATAATATCTAGGTTATGATGCTCATAGAAAAAATTCCTAAGATTTGGAAATTTCATCACCTAAGATTGGTTCCAGAAATATTGAGGGAGGTGCTAGAAAAGCCATATCTAGCTTTATAGTTGCATTTAGGTGTCATTCCTCAGTGTTTTGCATTTGATTGGTTCTGAAGCAACTAGAGATTAAATATGAATGATTCAACCTAGAAAATTTCCCACGGTTCTTTTGTTATTAATCTCTTGAAATTAATAAACATTTAAAAGTAAGTTACAGAAATAAGTATAAGATTAATATTTATCATTAATAAACAGAGACATATTAAAAATCACTTCAAGCTCTTTTTCAAGTCAAATCTATAATGTGTTTGTGTACACACTGTGTATATGGCCGGAAAATATTAGATAAAGATGCAGTGTGTACACTGTATGTTGTATAGATGTGCATGTAAAACTATTTAGATAGGGAGAAACATCCAGTTCACACATGTGCAGCAGCATGATTATAACAAAATACCGGTGGGACAGAAGTTGATTACATCTTTATCAAATCAACTATAAAATTGACACTATATAATCCATGATTGATTAAGTAAAATTTATAGTTAAATTGGTTAATTAATTCTTTAGACACTTGTTGACTTGAGGTTTGTTTTATTAACACCGTGTGGTGTGTGTATAAAGTTATCAAATCAAAACGTTTATGGAATCCTCATTGTGTCTATTGATATCACCATTTTTTGCCGGTATACTCTAAAATGTTGGATGGCCTCATTAGGCTTGTTTGGCCTACTATATGACCTGGGCCCGTATTCATAAACAATCTTAAGTTAAGTGTTCGTTTGACTAAGATTTCCTCAAGGATTCTTAATGGTATTCATATAGCATCTTAAGTTATCCCTTAACTAAGGAATTCTTAAGTATTTGCCAATAAGAAACTCATCGCAGCGAATATCATCCAGAGAATAATATGTAACTATATCAACAATTATTCATGATATCTATTTCGGATAGAAAATACACAAAAGCAATGTTTGCAAAATTATTGAACTGGAGCGATAATTTTTGCGCAGTACGAGTTTTTCATGCATTACAGATTGATATGATTGAGATATACTTTGTTTATTGTACAACTGACTATTTTGTTAAAGAATTTCGGGATTCATCCCCAACAGGTGAAAAAATGAAGTAAAATAAAAATGGATTACTTAGAAATTTGTGTTGAAAACCTATATGTGGATTTTACGGCCCCTAAATGGCTAACAAGGAGTTTCCAAATCTTAACAATAATTTGATTGTGAGTCTTGAAAAAAGTAGTTACTCATTAACATCTATTACTCATCTATTTTTCATAAGTATATATTGAATATTTTGAATAAAGAAGTTGCCTTACCATATCTTTAAAAACAATGTCGGGTCAGAAATGCGAGTGTACCTCATAGATAGGTGGGTTTTATGATGATTTTAATAAACAATTTTATAATAAGTTACGTCGCGATATTAAAAAAATACTACAGTAGGTATTATATAGCAGCAATGTTCAAGATGGGAATAAGTTCAATAGTAAATTAAAAGGGGATGGATATGCAGGCCTTAGGTCAGAGAATTTAATTCCTCAAGATCCGAAATTGTGACCGTTTGGGTAGGTGGGGAAATTTAGCCCTTCAACTAGTGGAAATCTGAAACTCATTTTGAAGTTTTGTAGAGATGTGAGCGTGATATTAATACTAACGCAGAACGACTTTTATATTCATCCAACAAACATCGTTATTTAGATATCCTCAAAATATATAAACAGTGGGGCTATGTATAGAAATAAGTTTTTTCGATTTAATTTTGCACCAAAAGATAAACGAAACGATCATGAAAATGTGTTAAGATAAAGATGCACGCTTGCCTATGATCTCACGGTCGCTATTTTGGACCAATGTAGTTTTCGTGGAGTTAATCAACAAAGAAGACAAAAATAGTTGCCTAATTATCAAACTTTGATCTTTTTCCAGGTATGAAATGTATCAATTGCAGCTGATATAATTATTAAGTTGCAGAAATTGTTTTATTAAAATAAATAACTCCTTGTGTTATATACATACAAGTCTAGCAAAAACATTGGCGTTATGATCCAAGACAAGAGAGAATATGCAAAACGTGCGGAACTATTAATGACGAAATCCATTTTCTTTTTAACTGTTCGATTAATAAAACTGTAAGGCAAAAATATCTGTCAACTTTAAAATTTGAAAACAATCTTAATCTAAAAGAGAAAATCAAGGTAATTCTAAATTCCGAAACAAACGAACAAGTGAGATTGCTGGGCTCCTTTTTGAAATAGTCATTTTTACTGAGGACGGGAGGCAGCTAGTTTCTTTTGTTTAGCAACATTTGTATGTGAAGTGTATTTTATTGTAATATTTGTAGCCATTGGTTCTTCATTGACCGCATACAATTCTACAAATATTATAATTAGATATTATAAGAATAAAGAAGTTCATATACATGACAAGAAAGCGTAAGGTCACAGCTGATGAGATTTCACCTGGGTATAAATAAACCTAAAGAAAATCGAAACATTGCTAATGATAGCAATATAGTTCGCATATGAATTTAAATTTATAAATCGATCGCAAATAATGCGATTTGTATTATTATCAGTAGGAGGCAAACTGCTAATAAAAGCAGATCAATAAACAAAAGACAGTTACATAGGTCGTTGTCCCGAAAGGGCGTATAGTGCAACTATGTAATGTTATACCCTTGAGAAAATGAACAAAATTCCAAAAACACAGGTAGTATAAATTAACTAGCGTTGAGAGACTCAAAAATACTGAAATACAAAACATTACAAAAGTGACATAATACAGACCTACCTAAAGGATGGGTTAGACCAAGTAATTTAAAACAACATTGTCTTTTACATTGTTCTGGATATGACTCTCAAAGGCAAATTTTGATAGTGCCTGGATTTTCAAATCTGAATACAATTCCTAGAATAAAAGTAATTTTAAATAGTAAATCTACATTTATTCTAATAATGTCCTCTTCATTTATATTAAGTTGTATAAAAAATAGAGAAAGTTTGATGTGAAACACAAACAAAATTGTTGAGTATTAAATCAAATCAATCAAATCAAATTATTTATTGACATAAAATCCAACATAGGATTATCAATGATTAATATAAGTATTAATGATATTGTCATATATATGCATTATATTTGATGTATCAAAATTTGGTCTTCCTACTGTAATTTGATCGTATTATGTTTATCAATGGGCCTTAACCATTTGTAATAACTGAGTTTGTGCCAATAAAGTATTTGCTTTTTGCTATTTGCTATTTAAAAACAAAAGTTATTGATAGATCTACAATGTGAAACAGTTATGTGTTTTATATAAATTATATTTAGTTTTAAGCATGTGTCTAAGATGTACTTTTAAATGATTGACATGCAACTATTCATTAGCCATATTCAACAAAATTCATTTGTTCAAAATATAATCTAGCTTCTAATGCAGTGTAAGAAACAGAAAAAGACTTTTTCTCATATAAAACCATTTTTAAAATATGTTCAATTAAATACCAATAAAAGATATCCTCAGTTGCTTTATTTTATCATTATTTTAAATTTTTTTATTTAATTTAGTTAGTTAAGCAGAAAGGTTCGAAAGAGTATATACTGTATTTTTATATTTTTATGATGGTTTTTGTAAAATATCATCTTAGGGCAAACAAAAATTATCTATGGTTATGTCATTACTGCAGAATTGAACTTCCGGTGAACTTCATTTTATAAATTAAATCCTGTGTGCTAAAACAAATTATTTCAATGTACTGCAGTTTTGTTTGTTAACATCTTTTTTTATTATCAATAAAATTAACAGCAGAAGGTCGTTTACCTTGTTAAATCTGTTATGGCATAACCATATGGTTAACATATACTGTAACAACATTTGAAATGATAAACGACTTAATTTCTCTTATAAAACATTATTTATACAACTGGAATCATGAAAACACGTATTGGGCAATGGGAAAATGTGAAGGTTCAGCACAGAGATTTATATCATAACTTGATGATTGATAACCACTACCAAAATAGACATGAAAGACGTCACCAAACTTCAAGAAGTAAAACTGAACACTACCGTACTTTGTCTCGAACCATGATTAGAAGTGAAGTTGCTGCTCAGCTCCTGAGGAAAGCAATACAGTCTTTGTACATGTATAAACATCTGGAAAAATATATTCATTTTTTGAACACGCACTACATTGAGAGTTTTCATAATACCCTTTTATTATATGTTGGTAAAAGGATTCATTATGGAGAAAAAACTTATGAAATCCGGAAAGGTATAGGAATTCTTGTTTGGAATGAACATGTTGATCGTCCAGCATCGGCCGAAAAAGTGTTTCGTTGAGCGCGTCAAACCCTAAATCTTGCACCAGAGAGGGTCCTTAAACATAAAACATATTCATTTGTTCATATGTTATGGAATATTTATTATAACTTTTTGACTGGCAATATTCAAGCTAACTGTGATAACAATGTAAATGAAGTTGCGAATGAGGAGAAAAATATATTACACGATAGTGATGAAAGTAAACATTAGGAATCCGGTTGTGATGAATTACTGTGATGCAATGGATGTATTTCTACAAATATAGTTTGGTTTTTCTTCTATATCAATAATAAGGTATGTCATAATTTGTATATTTTTTCCATTGATTGATTTAGATGTTATAGTTTTTTCCAATTTTTTTAATGCATTCTAAACAACTGTTCTAATACTATAATGTAACAACTATATTTGCATAAATATATGTAAATGGTTGATAAAACAATCATATCCTTGTCATCTGTATACAGTCAGTTATTGGTTGTCAGATAATTGCTAATAAATGAAAATATATAAAGCGGTAATTGGAATCATGAACTGAGATAATCTTTGTCTCAGACAGTACTTCGAGTTTCAGAATGTGCTTACATTAGAAATTCATTTGAATTGATCTTATTTATATTGATATATTAAAGTATTGTTGTGTTCAAACTACAAAGGTAAAATTCTGTAAATTCGATCGCGATCGATTTTTAATAGTTCCTTGTGTTTACAATCATAAAGGTGTGGTACTATTTTCAAAAATCGAAAGTATATATATATATTTTTAGATTTGAGTATTTAGTTTTTAGACGTTAAAAACGAGCTCTACAATCTTCAGAGCTTCGCTAGAATTCAAGAACCCTGTCCTTAACATTCTGGCAAATTCGTTTAAATATATCTATGTTTATTATTAGTTTTTGTATTCAATTGTTCTTGTACCCGTTGGTCGCCCCAAAGTTCTATCAGTAAGATTGTTTTTCCTGATTCTAAGATTACAAGTGTGAAATGAAATAAGCCAGATTCTCAAGTCCACGATTTTTATTGTTTGCGCTCGATCCCAATTGTGTGTTGACAGTACGTTTAAATTACGCGTTCACATGCGTATGTGTACTTTCACTTCATGAAGTTGATTGCGATCGATCGTTTTGTGTTCACATTAAAGGATCGATTTATTCAATTTAAACCGAATTAAATAAACTACCTCGAGACACTGCCTGGAGATGTAGATTTAAAAAGATCGATACAAATTTGACAAAAATCTATTTATAACGTTTACACGGAGGAAAGATCGATTTTTTTACCGATCTATTTAAAATCGATTCAAATACCATAGTGTAAACAGTTTCTCAGGAAAAAAAAGTTTATTTTGTTCATTAGCTGCTTGTTTGTTTATAACCTTATAACTGAATTGTAAGGGTTTTTATAAATCCCAAAATACAATAAATTTTAGATACGATGGTTTTGCACTAACCCCTCGACTTGTTAAATGTCCAGGGGCATCCGTGTCCCATGGACACTATGTTCTTAGTATTAGTTGTGCTCATCTATTCATTTTCTATTTAAGAAATTGTCTTAATTTTTGTTATTTAAAATTTTTAAGGGTAATTTTATTTCTTGGTATGTGGGAAATATATTTCACTTTTTTAATATAATAAGGAATGTAATTGCAAAAGAAATATTAAATTACAAATTTATTTAATGTAGTTATGTTCAATGTTTTTAGGATTAACTGCAGAAGACAATAAATAGTAAATATTATTTATATATTGACTATAGTATATACATAACGAATTAGAATTGTATTCCCCTTTTTGTAAGTGGTGATGATTAGTGAATATTATTATTTGTATTTATTTTATTCAATTATTTGAAATGATTTATTTAAAGTGGTGTTATTGAAATTGTGTTATTAATGGAGTTAATATTGGATATCAGATATGAGAATATTAGTTATATCAAAAATTTTCATGGTATTTTTTCCTGCTGTCTGTTATACGACTTTAAAAAATTGCGGTAGTGTTATGGTATAACGCTGTCGTCGTAGTCGTCGTCTGCGAATAAGAAAATCAAAAATAGCGCGACATTGGACTGGACCCTGGATTATTGTTGAAAAGCTGAGTGATGTATTGTTTAGGATAAAATTCTCTAAGAATTCATCTCCAATAGTCGTTCACGGTGATAACATTAAACCCTATGTAGGACGAAAGGTGATTGACTGGTTTGTGCCGGATTCTGGGTCAACAGAATTTTCTCACGACGTGGATTTCCCAGATTTAAGAGATTACGCATCATTGCACGCTGGCCACGAGGAATTACCGGAAGATCAAGGTGAAATGAGGTTAGAACCAAATTTTGGCGACCTAGCGTTATCCAATCAAAATATCCGGGACCCCGACTCCCGTCATTGTTCCGTAACTAGTAACGCCTCAGACCTGCGCAATACTAATGCGCAATCGTTTGGCAGGAATTTACAAAGTAGACCCAGTCGCAAGAAAACGGTACCAACGAAGTTACGAGATTACATTCTAGCTGTTATGGAGCATAAGTATGGACCCAAAAAGAGGAAGGACCCAGGTTTTTGTGGAAGGTGCAACAAGTCCTTTGGCAACAAGAAGAATCTGAAAAGACACAACAACCAGTTCCATTCTGAGAAGCCAAAGGTTGTCAAGTGTCCGGACTGTCCTCGCTACTTTTTCAGAAGGGAGCACTTAAGGGAGCATCTGAAAGCTGTACACCGGTACGCCGGAGGAGTAGCCTATGATTTGGCAGGAGGAACAGGATTCCACGAGGTAAACCGGGACGATATACCGGGGACATCCTCGGGATACACGGCACACGCAGCCAGAGGGACCGATTGTGATGAAAATACAGGTTCAAGTAGTGGGAAACGTAAAGTAGAGTTCAGCGAAACAGAGGACATTAAGGTGGAAGTGGGAAATAGTAAAAAGTCAAAGTATGTAGAAGAGATAGCAGAAGATGAAGAAGATGATGAAGTTGAGGGACCAGGAGATAGTGACATTGAGTTAATATCACTGACTCTGATCCAGAGGAAAAAGATTGATAAAAATGGTAACATAGACATCCGCCGGGAGCAACATATCAATACAAGTCTTCACTATGATCAGAAAAGCTTCCCGTGGCAGGATTTTATGGAATACTTCCTCCAACAGGTGGCAGAACACATGAAAGATGTTAGGAGAGCCCAACAGACCACGAAGATCCGTGTGGCCGACAGTGAAACTTCTGATAGCGAACCGGATGAGTAAATGTAGTGGTTACAAATGTTTAACTGTAATTGGACGTTACAGCATGTATATATTAGTTTTTTTTTAATTAGTAGTTTAGTAAATGATTGTTTTGGGTTTTTTTTTTTTTTGCCTTAGGATCCTGGTTTTAGGTATCCTCAGGTTCGGGAACCAACCACGGATCCCACATAAATTTTATTTTGGAGACCAATTACGGATTCCTCATAAAATTTTGAAATGTGCCATTTTATTTACACTTTATTATTTTGTTTTTACTTCTAATAAGTGCTATAATGATAATTATATGAACAAGTAGTTTGTCCATTTTTGTGATTTGAAATCCTGCCATAATTTTTGTATTTTTTTGTTTACAATTTTCTATTTTAATATTCTAGTCAGAGAATATTGTTATATGCATAATATATATATATATATATATTTTTTTTACATATATGAGGGTGCATAATAGGATACCAAATATGTGTTCAGAACTTTTTATGACATTTATTCACTGTTTTACATATCATACTGGTGCTGTTCATGACCATTTATTTTACAACTAGTCATGTTTTGTAAATTCACTGTTAAAAATACTCATTTTTATATTATTCGGGTGTAATGATCTGAACAGTGGAAGTTCAGGGCTAAGCGGGAGGCTGTGTAGTGAATTTATCCCCTATATTTTTCTTTACTCATCATATTTGCTCAGGGATTCATGTTCTTAATATTTCATCAT
>JAULBM010063675.1:0-10235 GCA_032357055.1 Geukensia granosissima | reverse complement strand
GAGGTTACTCCTTGAAATGTACATATAGCATACCTAAATTTTCCATATTTCTTTAACATTGGTAATTTTGTATTTAGGAATGATATTTTAAACTCTTCTACATTTCAAGCCATGCTCTTGACTAAAAATCAATCAGTAGACAGTTACATTACTAATACAGAACAACTAAAGTGCCCTGCTGAATATTTATAATCCCAACCATGTTTACAAAAGAAAATGATAAAATGCCGTTTTGTCCAGTAAGTCTACTACAACGAAATTATTGTCCTTTTGAATACATCCCTAGAACCATAAAAGCTTTTTAAATAATACTTCAGTTAATGACTATTAGTATTTTGGAGTGTTTGAAGTGTGAAAAATTCTCTTGGTGTTTTAGATACACTACACGCCCTTAAAACCATTTGAAACTGCTCACATTCTGGCGCTTAAGATTTTTCAAGTCTTTATACTACACTTCCCAATTACCTTATTCAATAGAAATTATCATACCTCATTAAATGGACATTTGATGAAACAGATCAAACATATATTTGTTGTAGCAGTGTTCGAGGTTTTTCTCGAATGATTAAGGTAACTACCACAGAAAGACTAACTGGATTCTCCTAATACATAATGTTAACATCAGGTTTGATGATACAGTTTATCGCCATATTGTAGGAATTCTTATGGGTACAACTGTGTCCTATTGCAGACTTATTCCTTTACTGTTATGAAGCGCACTTTAATACCAAACTCAACAAAGATCCCTCTTAATCTGATCTAATACTTACAGCTATCCTCACAATATATCTTTGTAGTTAGTAACCCTGACTTCTACAAATACGTTTATACAATCAACCTACAGAGAACCTTACGTTGAATAAAGCTAATCAGTACTGCATTAGTTGTCCTTTTCAGGATTTTAAATGTTTCATTTTCAGAAGGTTAAATCTGAACTGAAATATACGACAAAAGATACGATTTCTAATTCCCCATTGTTAATTTTCCCTTCCTTGGCGAGGACAACCTTTTGGATCTTTCATATGGTGTTTATAATTCTCAATGGTTCGTTCTCCCCGTGTGTGCAGCAATGTTTTAGAGTTAAAAGAACTTAATTTTTGTACTACCAGGAGATACTTCAGCCGTGGATTTCTTTACCGTAAATTAATTAAAACATTTACCTTCTATCATATCTGTCTACCCACCTTTCAGAATCCCTATTGCCCAAAGTATTGCTGTTTATTGCATAAATGCATTCTTAAATTTTTTTAATGAATTAAATTTACTTTTTATTGTGATGGACATGAGTATTGAGGCAAAAATTGCCAGTTTTTTAGACAATATAACCTGTCTGCAGCCTTTTGACTGTCTATCCAAGAGAAAATTTGGACAAAAACACAAAACTCAATTATCTTAATAAAGTTCATCCTTTCCTATTTTTATCAGATATTTAATGTTAAAAAGTCATATTTTGTTTTTTCATGGAATTTTACTGAGTATAGCGGTATTCTTGCAAATTTTCATTTGTGCCATTTTTACTCTATTGACGTGTAAATAAGATGACATTAAATAATTGGTTTCAGCTGACTAGAAAGCTACTGAGCCCAGGGTTTCTCAGGGAAAGATAAGATCATCACTCCGGAAGTTTTTCGGCCGCCATCATGATTTGGTTGACCGGTACGAAATATCCATTTCACATATGACAATGGATATCTTCCGACTGTCATGAATACAAATCCGTTCTTTTACCGGTCGTGACTAACATCGATTGTGACTATACACCGGCTCTGACTACTGAGTAACACGAGGGGTGCAGGAGCTGCTTACCTTTCCTTGGCACCTTAACTCACCCTGGTTTTTGTAGGGTTCGTGTTACTCCAGCTGTAGTTTTCAGTGTACTGTTGTGTGTTCTATGTTTGTCTCTCGTTTCATTTTTTTGGCCATGGTCTTGTCTGTCTTCCAACTAAACGATTTCTGTCTGCCCCTTTGGTATCTTTGAATTCCTTTATCATAACGCACTTGTAAAAAATAATAAAAAAATCAGGTAGTGTAGAATTGCTAATTACGTATCGCGTGAACAGCAATTACTTGTCGCATTGCAATGTATTTTAGCCAATAAAACATTTCAAAGCGTATTTATGCACAAATAATGCTTCATAATCATATCAAGTTGCAACCCCACAAACCATAACATTAACAGATTAAGGTATGAATATTTGAAACAATGTACAAGTTGAGAATTAATAATATCTGCTTACGACTATGCAGGTTTTTAAATGAGTTTCTTTGACAAATATGAATAGCCTCCAGCTATTTGATGATACCACAATTAATTTAAGCTACATTTGAAGAAATATTTTAAAAAACATGAATATTCTAATAGCTGTTTAAATTTGTCGTCATATCTGAATTTTTCTTTGTCTAATTTTTCCCATAAAACTGCTGGTTACAATTTAAATTCTCGGGTTACAAAAAACAACCGTTTTTACGATTCGCTCTGTAATGTAGTGTTTACTAGAATTCGAAGGTGTTTATCCAACAATAGCAAGTTTTGCCACTAATTGATTGATGGTCAAATATTTCCTCACATCGGTCATTTTAAAGTTTGATCAGGGATTATATATCTTTAATATTGGAAAATTAGAAGTGGCATAATTGTCTATTAGACAGTCATCCTAAACGTGTTAATCACAAACTTGTCCAGATTTTCCCATAATACATCTACATGATCTACACCACTTTTTATTATATTACGACGTGTCCTACATGTTTACCTACAATGGCATACATGAATGACAAAAATATCGATTGCAACCGGAAATGATTTTTTTAAAACCGATATTACTGGAACACATTTGGTATAGACATGGGAGACTTCCTGCTAAAATTTTTCCTTCTTGCAATGGATTGATTCTGCTAACCTTAAGAACAAGAGTGTTTTGCTTGTCAATGGGTCAAGTAATTCGCACATTAATTATAATATAGTACAAACATGAACTACTTGCTCTCATGCAAAACCGTTCCTTAACCGGTTGTGACTAATATAAATTGTGACTATACACCTGGTTTGTCTACTGAGTTACACGACGGGTGCCACTAGTGAAGCAGGAGTTGCTTACGCTTCAGGGGCACCTGAACTCACCATACGTTTTGTAGGGTTCGTGTTACTCCAGCTTTAGCTTTCAGTAAGTGTTATGCTTTCTATATTTGTCTTTCTTTAAATTTTGTTGGCCATGGTCTTGTCTGTCTTCTGACTGAACGATTTTTGTCTAACTTTTTGGTATCTTCGAATTCCTCTTCATATTACATCCATATAGAAAAAGGAGATATGGTGTGGTTGTCTTCTTGTCATATAAGTTTTTATTGTATATGGACCGTTTACCGCCAACATTTGCAAAAACTTGCCTAGAACACATGAATTATAACTGGATATAATACTGAAACCGAAATCCCTTGATCAAATTCAGAGAAGACAGGGGGCTTCCGCAATAACTCATTACGTTATTCTAAAAAACGAAAAATATGTTGGAGTTAAAAGCGGTGGAGGAGGTCTCTGGGCATGAGAATCTATGATTATTTTTTTTAAATTATGGCCTTACTCCCTAATATCATGAAGTCAAAGATTCTGTTCTTATTTTCTTTTCAAATTGCTCATGTATTTTGGATCTTCCCTGGAATTTATTTAATCTAGTTTTACAGAACCGATAATAATATGGAAATTTGTTTAACATAAACAAGTGTTGACATCGTTGTAATTTATTTAGGGTAATTGTCTTGCGTTAAAACCAAATCCTCAAACATGTCAAACTCCAAGTATGCGAGAAAAATGAAGACTTTTTCTTTAAAAAATAAAAAAAAATTGTTACCAAAATTCTGCACGATATTGTCCATTATGTTTCTATAGGTGTAATTTTAAATTGTCCACACCAGTTGATTGAACGTATACGTTACATTTTTTGCAAGCTGATATAAAAAGTGTGTTAAATAATTGATCGTTTGTACAATACTGATGCTTTGGAAATTTTTGAATAAAAAAACGAATCATCTGAAAATCAGTTGGAATCTTTGAGTATACCTTCTTAATACAATCTCCAATTACGGTATTCAACTTCCAAGAACGTAAATAATTAAATAATTGGGATAACAATCTCTTCACACTAAATTCAAATAATTCTTCTTATATTCATATAGCTGCAATCATTTTTATAATGCTATTGTGGAATTAGGTTCTATCACAAAATAAGCCGGAAGCAGACGAATAAGATAAATATAAGTTAAAAAACTTATTAATACCCTAATGTGAATAACTGCTGCAATGTGATAAATAACATAAATCTTCAGGATCAAAAACTTGTAGGTAGTTTTCCATTTTAAATAGAGTATAACATAGATATTGAAGAAATGATATATTATCCAAAGTTGAACAAAATATATTTTGAGTGCTATTCGTTTACTATTTTGGGAAAACCAAGCCTCTGAATTCTACATTTGTCTTTCGTTTCATTTTGTTGACCTTGGTCTTATCTCTCTTCCTACTTAATGGTTTCTGTCTGCCCCTTTGGTATCTTCGAATTCCTTTTTCTAGTTATTTTGGAAAAACGCGAATAGTATATAACCTTAAATACTATATACCACTAGCGTATTGTATTTGAAGATTTGACGGCATCTATTAATGATTTCATGGTCGCAAATTTAGCTTACTACGATATTTGCGATTATCAAATCAAAATTGATGCCGGAAAATCTTCAAAAACAATAGTGTTAACTACATTCTAATGCAAATTAATGAAATTACGTTTAATCTATATATGTTAAGTATGGAATAAACCAAGGCCCATGCGTAGTTTCATGACGGCATCAAAAGTTGATTTGATGTCATTAAATTTGGACGATATCCAATCAAAATCAACGTTACAAATACTGTTGTACTAGAATTTGTTTTCTTTTTTTTTAATTTTAAGAATTCAGAGTTTTGGTTTTCCCAAAGTAATAAACAGATTGCAGTCAAGTTTTCGTTTTTTATCACTTAAACATTACCAATGTGTTGCTGTAAAAATATAGTAAATTCCAAAATATTTCTTTCTATATTTTTAAATTCTAAGCTGCCGCTAGCAAAGGCTTAATTTTTCGTGCCTACCCATCTCTCCCATTTTCCAGTGGCAGCCAAAAACCATTGCCCTATCATATCCCACCCCGTCCCCACTTTCGATAAATTTGATTTTTGTTGAACTTGTTCTCGTACGGAATATGCATGAAATATTTGCCATTGGACGTTAATTTACTAACCCAACAATAAATCAATCTAAATTCTATGTTTAAGCTAAAAAACATTGCTATCGGTTTTGTCTTTTATAATTTAATAAAAAAAAATGAAAATAGCTTTTACAATGTATAACGATTTAAGTGAACAGTTTAAACCCTATGCTTACCTTTTTTAAAAGATTCCTAAGGAAAGTCTATTCTGACTTTAAACCTGATCTGCGTATTTAGTAATAATTGTATAAAAGCTTCATCAAGGATTAACTAGTACATTATCAATACCATGTTGTAAATAAGAATATTTGCATCAAAAGATCGGTTTTATTGGAATGATTCCAATTAAATGATTAACATACTATTTCTTTCGCTCAGGTCAATTATAGACTAAATAAATTTTAAGTTCAAAGAGAAAAAATAAGATGCATTGAAAAGAGCTAAACAATTATAATACCTTATAGAAACAAAAATTGTAAGTCAGAAGAAAAGAAGACAATGTCCAAGACAAGAAGAAGTGGAACAAAAACAAAAAAATACGGAACAAAATAATAAAAGACTGTACAACATCTAACAATAAACATCAATTAAGAGATCAATGTAATATTTGACTGGCAAACTGTCGTTACTTAGAATTCACAGGATCAGCACCTCTTGTTGTTAAAATCGGCACCGAATGTCCGCAAACAATTGTTTTATCTATGACGCTGTTGTTTTAAATAAAATGCACGAATAATAAAGATCCTCCAAAGTGAAAAATCTATTACCTTCTTGTTTTTGTTTTTTACGAAAAATCCCCATCAATAACTTTATGGTTAAAACTTTGATTTATATCAAAACACATCATGTGTTTTATTAGCAGCGGCAACTAACAATAAAAAATTGCACCATGATCGAAGAATATCAATAATTCGCAACTCAATCCAATAAACGAAGATTTTTTTGTCTGTCTTCTACGTGAAGTGGGTCAGTTATTGATCTTCATCATTTGACCCTTCTTCAAAGTGTAAATAATTTGATCACATGAAAATTCCATCGATATTTTTCTTTTTAAAAAATGTTCCATCACCGTAGGTATCGTTGTCCTGCGAGAGCAGGATTTCTTACGGGAATCGATCCGGATTTCTTACGGGAATCCTGGATTTATTACGGGACGGTTGTTTAAAATGTAAACAAGCAGACTACAATGGTACTGTAGGAAAACTACGAGTTCCCTTTCGACATGAAGGGGTGAGCGTGAAATTTTATCGGAACACTTTATGAAAACAATCTGAAAATGAAGAAATAGCTGGTAAAAAAGACGCATCAATGCATATTCCATATATGTCAAAAAGTCTTTTGACGAAGTATTTTCAGTTGTTAGAAAAATACCGAATATTGCAAACTTGATATTTATGTTTATACGATAATATTACAAGAAAGATGCATTACTTGCTGTCCCATTAAGAGGTTATTTGGGCAAAAACTGAAAATTGGACGTCCTGGCTTTTATTCGGGACGTCCTGGTTTTTTGTCGGGGCGTCCTGGTGTTATTACGGGTACAGATATTTTTCACTTTTAAACTTATAAAAACTCCGTCTACTATACTGACATTTTAAATTCATTTGATGCAAAATGAGGTCCTAAAGCAAGTAAAACTGTATATATTATCATTTCACATGTTTACATGTATACGCATGCAAGAACAGTTTCGAACAAAATTTGCAGGTAGAATATTCAACCCTATACGTTATGTTGAGTACGGATCTTCACATTCTGCACGTTAAATATTGTTTCTTCGTATCCGTTATCTTTAAAATAATTAACAGTGTCTTAATATCGTTTTTTAAATAATATATGCGGCTTTGATCAATCCATTATCGCTATCGCATTATTGTATAAATATGGATACAGTGAAAATGTATTTATTTGGAGTCACATCCATTGTCATTACCTCACTGATTCGTGCTTTGTAGGCACTGGCAAAAGAAATTCTAATATTAATATATAATTTATGGCATCTTTTGTTGTTTTATCTTTCTTATCAATACTGACTGTATAAAATAGAATTTGCAGAAAAACTTCTGTTCAGGTAATTTCATTATCTTATTAAAATTTTCTATGGTCTTCAACAATGGTAAAAAACCGTGCCATATTTAAAGGAAGCCATGTAGATGGCCACAAAAGGATTAAAGCCTGAAAAGTCTGTTCATAAAAACCGTTTAATTTACATAATCTTTTTTTTCAATGACCAGAATATATAAAATGCAACTGCATCGTTATGTCTACCTTTTTTCTTATAAAACGCATGCGTATATGCATATATCAAAGTAAAAGCAGATTCTTATAAAAAGATTTTCTTCCGAAATCAAAAGTTCGAATATGCATAGAAGTTACCTCTTGTATCTTGGAACGCTTCACAAATATGCTTATTATCATAAATTGTGTTTTGAATCGAAACAAATCAATGATTTTATGTTTTACAAAACGGAATATCCAAGACACTAGAATAAAAAGCCAGAACAGTATCAAGGTGTCCCAAAAGAAATCCAGGACATAATAAAATTCTTTTAATAAGCTATTTTTGAGATCAGTAATGTGTTTACAGCAATCTATGACTGATTAACAGTTCGTGAAATTGATTTTGAGTCTGAAGACAGCTCCAATATATCAGATTTCGGAAAACTGAAATGATCGACCTGTAATAAATCCAGGATTCCCGTAAGAAATCAGGACCGATTCCCGTAAGAAATCAGGACCGATTCCCGTAAGAAATCATGATCTCGCAGGACAACAATACCTACAGTGATACAGGAGGAGTTCATGTCACAAGAAAGTGTGACGGACAGACGGATGGACGGACAGACGGGGGTAATGACAATATCCTGAACTTTCATTCGAAAGTGCGGGGATAATAAATATGAGGAATTTTTCTACGCCATATGTATATTTTAAGGAGAAACCTTGAGAACCAAACATAGGAAGTCCAAGATCAAAACATAGCAAAACAAGCCCTCTAATCCAAACAAATTGAAATGGGGAGCCCAAAACAAGGACAACTTCTAAGTGCAATAATTTGAGGCCTTCTGTATTTTTTGTGATTTAGAATTTTAACAACTGGCGCAAATTTCTGTGAAACATTGTTTGATAAATTTCATGTCAGACAAGTCTGACAACAATTATACAATTGGGTTCCATTGGCTCAGCTGTTTAAGCAGATAAGTATAGGTTACAAACATCTTAAATGGTGAGAGGGAGTATAAGTTATAATTTTGGAAGATGGCTACCAAATGACCACTCCATCAAAGTTTGTTTCCAATCAAGCTAGCAGTTTCTGAGGAGAATATCTTTAAGTGAATGTGGATAGAAGATAAAAATAAAGTAATGACAAACTTTTAATTTTAATGATATTTTTCACAATAAATAGGTATAAAATAATTTAAAATTTGAATTAAATAAATCATTCACATTAATTACATTTATAATTGTTAAGTGATCATTGTAAAAATGCTATGAGTAAATTGTAGCTTAAAAGAGCGTAAATGATAGGATGATAATTTGCTGTAATACATTTACATTAGACTAAACAACTCAAAAGCAGGTTAACTCTTTCAAAAGTCTTGTAGTAAGAAAGGATTTGTTTTAATTCCTATACCTATCTCATGGATAAAACATTTTTAAAACTATGTCTTCTGTTAAATTTTCAAATGGTGTATGCAAATCCGAATATTCTCTGTATAATTTATAATATTTTATAACTACCCTCATCAAATGTGCAGATTCTGGCATTTAAAGCCACAGTTTCAGCATTATCTACTACATTTATCCTGTAAACAGTGTGAAGGTCCACAACTTTGCCATATTTTGGTGGTGTTGTGTCAATACCAATTGGTCCAGAGAAAGAATAGGTCTCCATGTCCACTGAGTTAACTGCTGTTACTGTAGCGTAGAAAGTCTTCCCATGAGACAGCAGCTTTTTTACACCTAAAGAAAATAAGTTATAACTAATGTGATTATAATTCAAGCCATCAACAAAAGCAATGGTAAAAATAATATTCATTTAATATGGCTTTCATACCAAATTGTGTTACTTTTTTCGATAAAAATGTTGTATAAATACACAGCAAATAAACTTTATAGGAAACATTGATCTTTATTCTATAATTTGGTATTTTATTTTGCAGTACAGTGAAGGATTTACATTATGTACCAGTAATTGTGTGACCTAATCTCATTTGACACTGTTTGTCAATGTTTCCTTAATTTAATAATCATACCAGTCAATCAGATAACTAGCTTTCAAACATCTAATATTGTCCAATTATAATTGTTTATGATAATTAACCAAGGTTTTAAATAAATTGTTTTAAATATTGTTCAACTCATTTCAGCTTTCACACTTATACAATTGATCTAAGCAGACATAGACAAATTGTGCATTTTGCCTTAATTTTTTTTGGTATTTATCTACATCTGATGCTTTTCAAAGTAATATACTGAATAAATTCATTAAAGATAATAAAATAGAGAATTAAATTTAAAAAAAAAACATGCAAATATAGGCTCTAATATATTAAGGATAATGATATTTGTAGAAATTCACAAGGTAAACAAAGGCTTAAATCTGGCATTTGTTCAAGTAATTAGACAAGATATTTATGTTAGGTGACAAATGGTTCTTGAGAAAAAATTTCTTTTTACATAAGAATTTAAGATTTCATACCTTTTATGGTGTAAAATGATGAGAATCCACTTATTGTGTCTTCAAAAATATCTGATGATCCCTGTTCTGTACCAAGAGATACAATGAACTTCTTGATTGGACTTTCCTCATCAAGAAAACCTGACCATCTGCACTGAATTGGACTTTCAACCTATAAAATTTTATGAATATAAGGAATTTGAAGATACCAAAGGGGCAGACAGAAATCGTTAAGTCGAGAACAGACAAGACCATGGCCAACAGAATGAAACGAAAGACAAACATAGAACACACAACACTACACTGAAAACTTAAGCTGGAG
>JAULBM010063674.1:0-19971 GCA_032357055.1 Geukensia granosissima | reverse complement strand
CCGAATGGCCCATGGTCATTGCAATAAACTCGCCAATGTAGGATGCGTGAACCGTAATCGGTTCACGCAAAAAATTCCATACGGTAAAGCTTATACTGACTGTAATTACAAAAAAGAATCAGAGTTAAATCGCTTTGGTTGAATCTAGTGGTTTAGCAACCTTTACATTTGTCAATTTTACTTTAACTTTCACTTTTTTTATCTTAAAAGAAACGCTCGAACTACCCTTCACAATAGTTGAGCAGGGGTAATAATAGGCACTAGGTATCTCCGTTCTGGAGGATCTAGTTCTCTTAAAGGAACATCAGTAGTTGTGAGGGGTGTATAAATTCACAATCCGTAAGGAAAGACACGTTTAAGAATCTCTAAGCACTTGTTTTTCACATTCTGATTTTGTTTTAGCATACATGTATATGCCTTGAATAGTAGATGACAACATTCCACGTTTTAGCACATATGCCTTGAATTGTAGATGACAACGTTACACGTCAATTTGGGGATTTTTAAGGATTTTCACAGAAGATTTTGCATGTTGCATAGGCGTAAATAGTTAATTCTTAATCATATTCGCCTTTCAGCTTTTCTAAGTAATTACATAGCTTTAGTTATCTGTGAGCGTTATAGAATACACTATATATCTCTGTTTAGAAAAACAAACAATAGACACCTGTCCAGTGGTGACCTCGTATGACCGGTATATAAACACCTGGCCCGTGCAAAACAATTATTCTTATTTTGGAGCGTTGTAGGGTACATTACTTGGGAGTAGCACGTGGGTTTTTATTTCAAAAATATTAAATTTAAAGCACACCCTATTTCTTGCTTACGATGTAGGACAAAAATTTTTGTGAAATATATGAAAAAATGACATCTCTCTACGATGTACGAGGGAATTAAATGTCAATATATTCTGTCTACGTAGTGCGACAGGTTTGCACACGAAAATTTTATCAACTTAAAAGTCTTAGACTGTCCAAATAATTTCTTAATTTCTTTGTTGATAGCTTTATGATGGCTTCTGATAAATTGAATGCCAATGATCAACTTTTGGAAGGCAATAATCTTGTACATGTGGTAGTATTGATGGGAGTGTGTCGGCCACAGAGGTAATATTTTGTTTGATGAAATCAGTGTGGACAGTCATTCAAATAGAAAAAGCAGGGCAAATAATAAGATGGTCACTGTATGTAAAGAACTTGCCAAAAATTTGAAAAGACAAGGCAGTAAATTCCACACCAGCAATTAAAATGTCCCAAAAAATCGCATTCATTCTCTGAACAAGAAATTATTGATTTGAAAAAAAAAACAAATGGGCTTTGAATCACTTTCTAATTCTGTTGACAAAATGTTACAATTACTTGTAAATTCTAAATCAACAGATACTTCAAGTCAGCCTGAAAAAAGGCCTAATTTAACATTAATTTTGATCACTCTCCTATAGCCGCTGGGTCCAGTGATAGTTCTAGTGTATTTTATGATACTGCTTTTTATCAGGATAGTATTGTCAGTACTACTCCTCAGCCAAGTTATGTAACTCATGCACATGACTTTTCAAAGTCTGTTGATCAAGTTGTTTCTTCGGGATCGCATACATGTAGCACAACATCAGAAGTTCCAAATACTCAGTCTAGTGACGTTTCAAATGATATAAGTTACAATTTTTGGAAAATTCCCCAACTTGATGCAGAGGAAACAACTGGGCCTGAAATAAATTCTGCTTTTTCTAATGCTGCAGTGTCTGTGAGGCCAAGTGCAGATAATTTGAAAACTATTAAAGATAAATACTTAAGGCCAAGTAATTGTGAAAATCTATGTTGTCCCCGTGTCAACAAGGAAATTTGGGCTGCTTTACCTGAACAGGCTCATACTCAGAATAAATAAATTTCACGAAGTGCAGAAGTTATTTGCAAAGGGTTTAATACCTATCATTCATTTAGCTGAGAAATGTTGTTAAACAGATTTAACTCTAGATATGACTGAAACAAGGGCCTTGTTATCTGACTTGTTATGTTTGCCTTGTAATGCTTTCTTGTCTTGTCACAAAGGAAGAGGTCTTTGATAAGACCCTTTTTAAATGACGAATTTAAACCTATCTGTAATGCTGATGTGCAAGTTGATCGTTCTTTATTTGGCACTGATTTTCAAAAGAAAATTCTTAATCATATTCGCCTTTCAGCTTTTCTAAGTAAAGATTTGGGTGATTATACAAAAATCCCCATTGCTAAACCAAAGTACAAGTATGGAAAACAAAAATCAGGAAATAATTCATATTTCTTAAATGAAGATTTAAACTGCAGGAGCCCTGCGTTTCCACAGGGCCCCAGATTTCCGTCCCCAATGATTGTGAGGGGCAGAGGAATAGGGAACAGAAGATATCCCAGAGAACCAGTACCAAGGTTCAATCGTTAGATACGAAAGTTACAAAGGTGAGAAAACTTAATTTTTCCTGAATGGAAAATATAACGTCAGATCTATGGATATAAGATACTGTTCAGAATGGGTATAAAATAGAATTTAGTGTTTTGCTTGAACATACTGATGTTATAAATGAAATCCATTTTGCAAAAGAAAAGGCTGATATCGTTACAGCAGAAGTTAATAAGTTACTTTTGAAAGGTGCCATTGAAATGGTACAGCAACTTGAGGGGTAGTTTATTTCAAACATGTTTCTGGTTCCCCAAAAAGACGGTTCTTTGCGTCCAGTTATAAATTTGGAAAAAACTTGAAATTATTTGTTGAATATCAACCAAATATTGATCTTTTTGCTTCACGTTTAAACAATCAAATTCCAGTTTTTGTTTCTTGGTCATTTGATCCACAAGCAAGATAAACAGATGCTTTCTCCTTCTTTTGGGGAAATTTTAAACCGTATATTTTTCCTCCCTTTAGTTTGATTGGGAAAATTATTCAAAAAATTATTGTAGATGAGGTCGAAAAAGCGATATTAATTGTTCCTTTTTGGCCTACACAGAATTGGTTTTCATTGCTTATATCTCGTTTAATTTCATTGCCAGTTAGATTGCCACGCCACCGGGATCTGGTCACCATGCCTGATTCAGGACAGTGTCATCCGTTGTTAAGCAGTCTCAACCTGACCGTGTGTCTTGTATCGGGACAGCACTTGTTAATAAAGGACTTTCGAGAGAAACTGCCCAATTATCTTTGCATCCTGGAGACCCTCCACGCAAAGACAATATGTATGCTCGGAGGAAATATGTTCTTTGGTGCACTAGAAGACACATTAATCCCTTTTGTCCAGTTGAAAAGGACGTGTTAGAATATATTAATGGATTGAGGGCTAATGGAAGTTCATATTCAGTTTTGAATACGGTCAGATCTATGTTGACTCAGACTTTGCAGTTTTTTGGCGTGGATGTAAATAAGTTTGATTTTCTTGAAGGTTTGTTAAAAGGATGTTATAATTTTAACCCGCCAAGACCGCGGTATACTAAGATGTTCAGACTGTTTTAACATTTTTATTTAATTTGTACCCATTAGAGCACCTTTCGTTAAAGAATTTGACATTAAAGTTGGTAACTCTAGTTGCACGGACTACAGCAGGACGGTCACAAACGCTTACGCTATGTAGATTTGTAGACTCGAACAAGAAAGTAGTGTTTTCTATACAACAATTATTAAAAACATCTAGAACTTGTCAGTTCCTAGCTAATGTTGTTTTAGTAAGTTAAGTCTGAGTAATGTGTTGTAAAACACTTTTTGTTATATTAATGTGACAAAGAAGGTTAGGAAATCTTCTCGTTTATTTATATCGTATATGACTTATAAGACTGTGACAACATCAACTCTTGCCCGTTGAATAAAAACTTTTCTGTCAATGGCGGGAATAGATACAAGTGTGTTTAAAGCACATCCGATGCGTGGTGCTGCATCATCAGCCGCTTTTGCTGCAGGATGTTCCCTAAAAGATATTCTTATGACGGCGAATTTGTCTATTGCAAAGACTTTCTACAAGTTTTGTAACAAAGACATACAGACTGATAATGATTTTTCATCTTCGCGCATCGGTGCTTGCAAGAAAATAGTGTTCATGTTTATTTAAGGTTGATATTGATCTTTGTTTTGATTTATCTAAAGTTTGTGTCACCTCTCTAAACAAGCTATGTAATTATTTAGAAGAGCTGAAAGGCGACTATGATTAAGAATGTTCCCTCATCCAAGCATACCTTAGGGTGTAAAGGATGGGGGTCATTCTTTTTGCCTACATCCCATCCAGGGTTTGGTTTCCCCCTTTTTGAATAATTATCTGTTGACAACTAACTTTCTTTGAAGTATGATTGTTTTGCACGGGAAAGTTGGCTATTGTTTGTTTTTTTAAACGGAGATATCTAGTGTATTCTGTAACGCTCACAGATGAGTAAAGCTTTTTAATTACTTCTCTATCCTCGATCTCTATTCAAAGAATGACCCTCATCCTTCACACCCTACGGTATGCTTGGATGAGGGAACATTATTGCCGTATGGATTTTTAACAGTAGAATTTATTGTCTGTTCGTTTCAGTTCTTTGGAAGCTAATTTTAATAATTGCAATCATCCTCTAATAAACGTTTAATCTTTAGAATGATATTTCCCATATAATGATGTCATTAGAAACACATATCCCCTGGCTTAATTTGCGTAAGATTTGTTTCGTTTTGTTCTTTGTTTTTTTTTGGGGGGTTATATCCCCGTTCAAATTATATTACAACAGGGGGCGTTGTAAAATGCAGACCGTAGGTATATATTTACTGGTATGTTAAATATAAAAGACTGTTCATGAAACTCAAAAATGGACTTCATGAAAGAACTTATAAACCCCTAAGGAATACACCATCGAACGTTTACGTTCAAATCCTTTTAGAGAAATAATGAACAAATAACGAATTTAGCGATAGGCAAAATTGATCAATTGGTATAAGATTCTCTTAGTCATTAATCATTTTTTTTACATTACATTACCCTAGGGGAAAGAAGGGAATGAAATTTCGGTCACACTCCTGAATGCGGTGTCTTTAAGGAAAAAAAAAGGTTGTCAAAACTTTTTTCTACCGTTGAGAATAGAAATATGAAATAAAGTGCAGTGACAGTTGAGTTTTCTATGCAAACCTTCACACAAGCTAAAGGCACACTGTTTTTTTTGTGAAAATCTAAATACTTTTCAATATCTCCAGTCATTAACAATATATATTCTTTTTGGTTTGAAAAAAATAATTACATGGTCATCCCCAGTTCCAGTACCAGCCGCTCAATATAAAACATCTTAATCCCTAACTTATATATATTCTTATTGGTTTAAAAAGCAGTTCTTATGAGTCGGCATCATTTACTTAAATGTCTCAGCATCATTTCAAATCCCTACTAGTAAACCATATATATTCTTACAAGTTATTACAAAACGAGTCCATGCACATCCCCAGGCGTTGGTCCATCTTCTAATCGATATATATTTTTTTTGTTAAAAAAACAATGTATTCGAGAGTGAGGTATGTGTTACATATGATACGTCACTTTAAAACTTATATTTAAATTATCTACAAACGAAAACACATTTTCTCAAAACAAAATTGCTGAGTTTTTTAATGTTTTCATTTGAATATCTGTACAATAAAAAAATGAAAGCAAGAGACATTTATCAATATGTTTTATGTTGAACTTTGACATTTTAAAAAACGTGACAACTTACCACTAATACTGCCAGTGAATTCGGAAAGAATATTTCATGATTTTTTCTAAAATATACAATATAGGAATATGTTATATGGATGCATTTAAGTCTTAAAAATGTGGCCCGTTGCTTGCCTATGAATTGTGTGCAACTGTCAGCGACGGTCAGTTTAATTGTTGGAGAAAATCGGGGAATATCCGACTTTGGCAGATTATTCACATTATCACGTACGTTTTGAGTCGGGTAACACAATGGAATGATCTATTTGAAAAAAAGATCAGTATATATCGTTAAGCAACAAGGTTACATATGTGTGGCGTTGGTTTTCATGATATCATTTGACTGGGTTTTCACGAATACCATTTAAATTTTCGTAGTGTCACCCTCAAACAAAAATAAATGTCGTTTGATATTATCCATTATAATTATTTTATTAATGAAATATATAAATTAAACTTAATTTGATTTTTTTGTATATTGGTTTAAACATTTAAGCTTCAGTTTAAATTATCAATTTACGTCTCAATTTTATTGACTATTAAGTTTAATCTGTTTTATTCAATTCATTCAATTTGATATTTAATTTCACCAAGACAGATTATACATGTGATCTTTCCCTCTCGACACACTACAAAGTTGGCGTCCACAGTTTCATGAGTTTGTCGGACCTTTGTCGATCATTCGAAAACTTTTTAAAATTTTAATTTTCTATCCATGTCAACAGACAAATGACTACAGACTCTGGAATCCATCTTGGTAGGGTTTTGAGATTCAAAAGAACGAAGGAATAATCGGTCGTGTTGAAATTAACCATTAAATTGAATTAATTTCATATTTAGTCTTAGATATTAGATAAAGTTAAGTCATAAATGGATAAATTTAACTGAAGCATATAAGAAGAGGTATACTACATGTATAAGGCCTTAAATTGACCCCAAAAAATAAAATTTGAAACAACCTGATTTGAATATTTTTATGAATAAATGATCATTATCATTTTTAAAAATTTTTTATTCGATCAATTGTAAAATCTAAGTTAAGAGTTTGTCAATTTGCAATGAACATTTTGCATTTTTCATAATTAGTCACCATGGTCAATTTTGTATTTTAAAACATCGTGTTTGATATCTAACTGGTGGATTATTTTCCCACCCAGTTGTCAGACTTGTCTGACAAAAAACGGAAAGGCTTCGAAAAGTATTGCACTTTTAGTTATCCCTGCCCTCGGATAAGGCTTCCCATCTCGTTTTGTTTGGATTTGTGCGTCCTTTGGCTATTTTTAAATAGTTGACTTCCTATGTTTCGGTTCTTGTGCTACTGATGAGAGGTTTCTCACTGAAATGTACATATTGCATACCCAAAAGTTTCCATATTAATCAACCTGGGTCATTTTGTATTTTGAATTAATAAAGAATTTCACGAAAAGCTCCCACATTTAAGCCAGATTTGGGCCCTGACAATATAAATCACAGCTGTGGTCAATCTTTATATTTTAATGTGTTATTTATTTATTTGCTTTGCATTTTACATGTATACAAGAACATACATTAATCTATACAAATATGGTATTGCTGGAAAGGTAAATGTATGAGCTTTTCTAAACATGTCTTCTATTTAAAATTTGATTCACTATCAAAAAAATTATAGCAAAAAATCTAGCCTTACCCCTACCTAAATTTCCGGAAACTCCATTTTTTGCCTTTCAACTATTTTTCTGAAGTCTCTATGAAGTTTAGATACATTTTTTGTGTATGATTTAATAAATTATGGACGTTTTTTAAATTTTATAACCCCTATATTGTTTATTTTCGTTTTTTTATACAAAAAAATCATGAAAAACCAAGATTTTTTAATTTCCAGATTTTTTCCGTTTTTCTTCATTTTCATAATGCCGCGAATTAATTAGTTGTTTTTACCTCATAAACTTGATTTATTGGAAAAGTACTATACCTTAGGCATCTTTTAAGCCCAAGAAACCTATGCTTAATTGTTGTTCAACTCAAAATGTTATGAAAATTGTACCACTTCCCCTAGGAAATTTAATCATACTTATTCAAATAGCAGGCAGTATTATATATATCAATGAAACCTAATGTGTGTCTTTAAATAGTGTCAATTGCTTGAAAATGATCAAATGATATAAGTCCGAATTTCTTCTTAATTTTTAAAAATGGGTGATTTACGAATTATAGATTTTTACAAAATGCTACGCAAGTTCCCTTTACCGCACTTTCCGCATTTCTATTGCCCAAGGTACTGTTGTTATTGCATAAATGCATTCAAAAATGAAATGTGATGCATTTAATTTTAACTGTTTTTTAAATAAGTTTAGTGACAAAAATTTCCAGTTTTCTAAGAAAATATTAGGAGTTTCCAGCCTTTTGACTATCAGTCCGAGGAGAAACTTGGGCATTAAACATGATAACTCAACTTTTCTTAAGTTGGTACATCTCTTTCTATATCTATTTACAGGTAATAAATGTTAACACGTCATATTTTGGTTTATGTACAAGAAATTTGATTTTACTAAGTGTAGGGATAATTCTTAAAATTTTTCATCTTGTGCTATTTTGTAAGCTATTAGTATGAAAATAAGTTGTCAATTAGATTTAACATTAAAATTGTTGGTAATTTTCAATAATTCAATGTACCTTTTATCCAAAAGGTGCCTATATTTGACATTAGTGTAAATATATTTGACATAAAAGCTAAAAATTTTGCCCTTACCCTTCGTCAATTCAATGAATCTATTTATTATTTTGCTTTCAATGAGATTATTTCAGAATTTTTTGGCATTCATTCTGCTGAAAAGATTGGTTTGTACTTGTATATGTAAATTTATACTCTTTAGAACTTTATTCTATAATATTGGTGTCCATAAATGGTAAAATATTCTGTAAAAGGGCAGTTTTTAGCAGTTCAGATTTCCCATTAATAGCTTTATATTTGTAAAACAGTAGGTTTTTCCAGTGTTAAATCTACTTATTTGAGCATTTTATAGCTTTAAATTAATAGTTTTATCTGAAAGACACAACGCAGGCCCTAAGTATTGTTCTTTTTTAAATGCGTACATGCTGCTTCAACTGAATTTTTAGCCTTACCCCGAGCAGAATTTAAGGAAAATCAGAGTACATTAATATATTAGGCCTAATAATGGAGATTGCGGTCCTTATATTGCTTACAAAATCTGTACAAAAAAAGTTAGTAATTAATCACCAGATTTAGTTGTTTGAAAATACTTTTGGTCCCATTTCTACAATATTCTGTAAAAAATGGATTATTAATCATTGACTGATTTTCCTGATTATGATTTTTATTTTTCATTGTTTGGTTGTAAGGCATTGCTTTTGCCTGTATTTAGATTTTATGTTTAAACCAAATAATTTAATTTTATATCGATATTGATTTTTCGCTTGAAATTTAATAAACATAAAACAGATCAAAAGTTCATAGTCCAAAGAACAAGACAAATTTAAAACAATCTAAAAGACAAAACGTAAACAAAAAGGAAGAAAAGCTCGAAACCCACGAACTCCTTTACAAAACAGGAGTGGGATCAGATGCGCCGGAAGGTTAACCATTCCCTGTCCTGCGAGCAACACCCGTCGTAGAATCCTCAAATCTGGGTAAACGTCAATCCGAGAAGAGGTCAACTTATTTTTGCATTACCAGTTACAGGTCCGTAACTAGTTTAGATACACTGATACCATATTTATCAACCAAATCGTGATGGCGACCATGTCAATTTTTAAAATTTCATTAAATAAGGTAAAAATGGAAAAAAATTTATCTTTTGAATTTTTTATAAAAAATAATTTAACTGACAGAATTTCGGAAAATATAGATGCATTAATCTGTGGAATAAGGAATATGCAGGTTTAAACCAGATTTTTTTTTTGGAAAACGAAAAGTCATTTTTGCAATATATGGAAATTTGTCAAATACATTCATGACACTGAAAAATTTATACCATTCTGTTTCAAAATATGAATACGTATTGCCCTATCCATGGTTTTTTTTTTTTTTTTTTTTTTGTATTGGACATGTCATCTATGGCTCACGTGGCTCAAAAAGTCCTCCTTATCATTTAGCGTCTATCCACCATACATCTATCAAAATTCAAACTTTAAATAAATTTATACAACTGACGAACTTATGCTACTTTTATTTACGTTTTTTTAATTTTGACCTCAAAATAAAAAAATTAGAATGTACATTTAGATAATCCAGATTATTTGTGTTTGGACAAGACAGTTTTTTGTATTTGTTTGATAAATGTATGCGACTTAACAATTTATGTTTTTAATTCAGTTTTTTATTTATCTAACCTCAAATATGAAAATATATTGTACACTATTTTAATATGTGGTATTTTTTATGAGGTCATTAAACTACCACATTTTTCTGTTGAAAATTAATAAAAAAAGATTTTTGACTCCAATTTAGATGGTTTTGGTTCAGATGTTTGTGCTTAATAAATGTCTTTGTATTTTAACCAGATTTCCAGCAATTCGACTTCGAGCACTGCTAACGAGTTGTAAATACAAAAAGGGCAGAGAGAAATCGTTAAGTCGGAAGACGATCAGACCATGACCAACAAACTACAATAAAAGACAAACATAGAACACAAAACCCTACACTAAAAACTAAAGCTGGAGTAACACAAACCCTACAAAAACCATGGTGAGTTCAGGTCCTCCGGAAGGGCTAGCAACACCTGCTCCACTAGTATCACCCGTCGTGTAACTCAGTAGTCAAAACAGGTATATAGTCAGAATCGGTGTGAGTCACAACAGGTATAGGAACGGATTTGTAATCGTAAAATTTAAATGATATCCATTATCATTTGTGAGATGGATATTTCGTACCGGTCAACCAAATCATGATGGTGACCGAAAAGTTTCCGGAGTGACGACTCTAATTTTTCCCTGAGAAATCCTTGGCTCAGTAGCTTTCTATTCCAATCTTTGTTTTCAATTTAATTGGCCGAAAATGCTTTAATATTATTTTAACAAAAATATAGATGTAAAATACATGTGTTTCTGATTCCGGTTTGGAAGGGTAAACGTCCCATGTCCTGCGCACAACCCCAGTTTCGGAGTTCTTAAAGTCAAAATCAATGTAAAATCCTGATGTCAAAATCGGGAGTGTCAAGTCGGGTTAAATCCGTAAAAATTCGTAACCTGGGCTACATTATTGTAGTTGAAATGCTGTTTCTGTTTTTTTTTATTTTTTTTTCACTGTATTTCACTCTTTCACTCTTCCTTATTACCTTGTGCATTGAATTTTGTTTCTGATGAAAATCATGTATTAATATTGAGTCATCAGGAATTCCCAGGAAATTCTCTTCAAGTAAGGTATTTTATGTGTTTGAGCCATACATGCAAAAATACAATTATGCCGTTTTTGAACAACAAAACATAATGTAAATATTTTACTACAAAATAAAAAAGAGTCAACTTTGAGAACAAATAGCAAGTTTACCGTGCTAGAACTTTGATCAATTTAAACTTTAACAGTACATTTTTGCGGTATATGTCTATAATGACTGGGGTTTACTTTAAAATGTTTCTTATGTACAATTTATCACAGTTTATCAAGGCCAAAATGCACGTAACATGGTGTCCATCTATTTATCAACTTTTATTTAAATATTTATGTAAATGTTATTTAATTAAGGGTACTCTTAAGAAAATACATGTAAACACATGAAACTCAAATATCTGTTATTCAGAAATCATTCTGTAGATTTATTGCAACAATTGACTAATATGTTAAACAAAACGTGTTTTCAGGGTGTCCAGCTTTAATATGCATGCCAAGATATTTAGAGAATGTGAAATCCCATTTTCTTTTCAACAGTTTAACGCTTTTGCTAACACCCAAACATTTCTTAATTAATAGTTTACGAAAATATCGTCATAGCTTTGTTATGTTTACTTTTATTTGGAGGAATTCATAGGATAAATATTTTTATAACACTTTTTATATAATCTCAATTTAGATATACATATGACCCGTGTATTATAGACTTTAATGAAATTTGTTGTTATGGTTATAGTTATCTGTAAATTGGCGTCTCACTCCGATTGAAATATGCAGCAACTTATGTTCTCGAAGTCTTGACTTTAATTGAAAAATCAAGAAATATATCTGATTAAAAAAAATAATGTTTTGCTAGTAAAAAAACTTAAGTCACTCCCCATATTATTTTATGTACTTTTCCAAGCCAGGAAACCTGACTGAAGTTTAATGTAATGTTTTAAACATTTATAATTTTTTCTTAATTTTTTTGGGACGGGGACTTTAATACTTTGCTATTAAGAAACGGCAAATATATCACACCTCCTGTCAAAAGGGTTTTGATTTTTTTTTATATCTTAGCTTGTTTTGTGCATTTAATTATTTTTTATATTTTGTCCAAATAATGTCTTTCAGACAGAATATTGATTAATGTACTGATATGAATGTCACTTGTTCCTGATTTGTTTAAGTGTATTTCATTTAGTTTTTTATTCATTTACAGCGAAACTGATATTGTTATCGCACTGATGAAATTGGATAAGGTTAACCTGGCATGGTGATACAGTCATTGTGACGAGGATAATGCATAATGCATTAAACCATAACTTGCATTAATCATAAATTTATTTTTACCAGTTTAGGAATCAGTCTATTCCGTTCAAGGAATTCTTAAGAATTGTATAGGCTTTACAGTAAATACGAAGGAAGTATATGTACTAGTATCTAAGTTACTGTTAGCAAGATTTAATTTAAATATTTGAAACTGTTTTAAATTTGGCAAATGAAACTATGCGAAAAAAATTTTTTTAAGTCATACGTTTAAATTGAGATTCATAATGTTTATTGACTGAATGCTGATTCAGTCAAGCTACAAAAAATTTCATGCATAATCAGGATGAAGGCATAATAATGATTGAATCAATGATAAGCCTGATGTATACTAGATCAACACGTTTAGCCTGATTCTTAACGTTATAGATACTGTCAAAATGGTAAGTGGTTGAATGAATTTAGAAACAAATGTTTAACTAACAAAAAAGTGCATAGTCCAAAGAGGCAAGACAATTCGAAACCAACTAAAAGATAAAAACGAAAACAAAAAACCAAAGGTTTGGACTCACTCCAAGAACTCATTTACAAAACAGGAGCGGAATCAGGTGCTCCGTAAGGGTAATAAAATAAAATAATAAACACGGAGTAATTGGAAAGGAGACAAAATCTCTTCGTGATCGTTCAAAAGGCCTTCTACAGACACTCGTTCTGGGACTTAAATATCACGTGTAGTATGCAAGAGTTACGGTTTAATTAGCACACTAACCTCTCAGTTTCATGAAACACCTCAAATGAAGATTTTCATCATTTATTTTAGTTTTTCGTTATATATTAAAAATGCTGACATTTATTAGTTAAAATTAAATGATTTATGAAACTTAAGCTTGTAGATGTTGCCTAATATATTTGAAAACATAAAAAAATCTTAACAACCATAATTTCGATTAATTAAATGAAATTCTATACTGACCGTTTTGTAATGGCTATTTCCAGCAATATACGTGATCTAAACGGATCATTTGACATTGGACCAATGTAATTAGCCTATTTTTTCTGGTTTATAATTATATTCTATCTTCTTTTTAAATTTGATAGTTAATACTTTATTTGATTTAAGATGATAAAATAATACCATTGTATTCAATACACATTAATTTAAACATTTACTAATTATGTTGTGGTATGTTCTTCCTACTGATTTTATGCACTTTAAATATCTTATCAATATAAAGCTTTGGTTCAGAAACCCTTTGTACAGTACAGCAACTTGACAATTACATCTTTGAATAAAGTCAACGAAACATTATAATACATATACATCTTACTCAAAATACAAAATTACCAATGTTTAATATATATGGACAATGTAATTATCCTATACCTACATTTCAAGGAGTAACCTCTCATCAGTAGAATTAGAACCGAGACATGAGAAGTCAAAGACCCAAACATAGCAAAGGAAGTATTCAAATCTAAACAAATCGAAATGGGAAGCCAAATCTGACGACAGAGAGAACAACTTAGTGCAAAACTTTTTTAAAAAAGATAAATATTCGTATTATAAAATCGAAGGATTTTAATAGGAGAAAGATTAATCCTGAAAAAAGTCCATAAAATAGTATATAGCTGAAACATGTTACAATTCTAATAAAACTCTGAATTCCCTTTTGCATAAACTCACAATGTCATGAATTCATTAACTTTAAACTAGTGTTAAATATATGCAATACTTTTTTTAAATGTTGAAAATACATTGAAACGAGGGATACCGCAGAGAGATCGCTCCCATTGAGCTTGGATAGAATCTGTTGGCCTAATATCGCAAGTGCAAACAGTGCCTACAGGTTAGCTGAACGATGGCCTCACGTACGACTTAACTATGCCATACACTTGATCAACATAGAACCAATATAGTATACCTACTATAAAAAAACTTCCAACTACTATCCAACTAATGAATCATAGACTAGACATATGACAGCGTTGGACCAATATTTACCAATGTTAACCATAAGGTTAGTCATTTGGCCAAAATAAGGGAAGCATTAATACACGTTGGACAACTATTTACAACAAGAAAAACTGACTAGTAATTTATCACAACACTGCAGACCGATGAACAGTTACCGGAATTCAAAGTCTCAGATTTACCAACTGTAACATATTTACTGTTTATCAAAACCCGTCACCAACCATCCCAATCCAATATACCTGCAAAGCTTTTCAGGTCAAATACATGTATACCTGCAAAGCATTTCAGGAAATTTGTCTAATATAATCATTAAAGATAACTAATATTCAGTGGATAAAATTGTTTAAATCATATATTTTTTACAAATATCAAATATGATCACACAAATAATGATGAATTTGCTAATTGTCCGCATTTTTGCATTGTATGTAAATCCTCCTTTCTCTCCACTTTTAAATCTGTCTATAGCTAATCGTAGCTAATCTTATGCAACATCTATTTATCTATTGGTGGCACTACTACAAATTCTATTTAAACTTATTGATTCTAAATAAGAAAAATGGTGTTAATCTAAATTTTTGAGTTAATAATTTTGTTCCATTTAGTTAAGCTGAATAGCTGTAGTACAACAAACAAATTTTGCCACAACAAAAGCGATCCTGTATCAAAAGTTTTACAGTGAAATATATCATATGATAAATCGTTGAAATGCTATTTTTTGCCGCAGCTGAAGATGTAGCTAAACATTCATTTTCACTTGAAATAAAAAAAATCCCAATAGGGTGTAATGTAAATTGTTTTCAACTGTGTAAATTGGCTTCCTTTTGCTTATAAAATTAACCAATGGTCTCCGGTAACAAGACATAGTTGGTTTTTTTGTGGTTTTTTTGACAGACAAAAGATGAAATTTTTAGAATACAGTTTAATTCAATTCTGGCTGTAACACTGAAGCCGGATATTTATCTATGAAAACATGCCATTTTGAGACCAATTTTTTCACTGTAAAAAAATTAACATACAATTAAGTCATGTACTTAATAAAAAACACAGCGTGTTTACGTATACAGCCAAGTAAATCAAGTGTTGATAGCAGTCAAAGAGCAGAAACTATTATATTATTTATTTACCGACTTCAATTTTATTTTATGAAATGCATCCTGAATTTTTTTGGTACAGAAAAACAGACAGCATAAAAACAGTTTAACGTCCCTATATCATATATTATTCTTGGTCAATAGATTGATGTAAGTACGTGACATTAGTAGACACTTACGCATTTTTCGTTCTTGATAGCGCATTCGATCCATATAGTGGACGCCGAAAAGGCACAGGGTCTGTCTGTCATCCGTTTGAGTGCCACTCATATAAAAACACAATTTAAATGTACATTATTAACTTGAATATTTATTAAAATTCAAAATTTGCAAAAGTAAATACTGTTTTCAAGTATTTTTAATATTTTATTTCCTCAATTTTTTTTTCAATCACAATTCTTTTTGTGTGAAAATATTTAGTAAGCACGTGCAAAAGTAATTGAAAATAAAATTTATAAAAACACTCTTAATTGGCTTTGGAATCACTTACAGCTTAACTGGAAAAGTGAAAGTACAAAAATATGGATTTTTAATTTTACAAAACACAATACATGCATGATCATGTATATATAAAAAAATACCACTTCCATTTTGTCAATCTTAAATAAAATGAATAATGGACCTCCCACTTCTATATAATTTTTTTCAATGAGGAAGCGGGAAAAGATACCTACACCCTGTTTGTCAGAGGTAACGTGCATGTTCACACACAGACCATCATGTTCTTGCTGCATTTTATTGGATCTATCAAAGAAGTTAACTATCTTTTCTTTTGCAGCATAGAATAATTTACATAAAACGGTACTTGTCTGTCTTCTGGCGATTTCAGTCTGCCCCTTTGGTATCTTGGAAGTTCTTGTTATATTTGCGTTAATTATTATACAAATATATGTAAATGACTAACATTTTTAATAAATGCAATTACATGTCGTGCTATTTTTCCAAACGTTAAATCATTGTTGGTTAAATAAAAAAATATTTAGCTTATTAATATTAAGGAACAGTTCATAACAATTATTGTGAGAAGAGCTGACACAAAATTATTATATGGCTGTATAGTTTTGTATGATGGACTTAAGTTGGACAAACGCTGGTCCAAAACATATAAAGATCTTTCATGAAAAAAATCATCACAGGCCGATAGATACTTGAATTAGAACAATAGATTAAGAAATCTCTCTAATGCGAGGCGCAAAAGGTCAAATGAATTTCTATATGTTGATTACAAGAATCTTAAAGTTTTTTAGACTCAAATTAATACAAATTTTAATTTTACATTTTTTTAAAGAATAAAATTATTTTGTTTTTTAAAAAAGGAGTTATTGTGTACACATCGTTGAAAAAGCTTATTACAGTGAGTCTCTTTAGTTTGGGATCGCCGAGATTTCAACGAAAAATACTCCATATAAGTCACTCAATGCATACGCAAAGTTTGAGTTCTAGTCTTGGTTGCATTGCTTCAGCAAAAATATAAGGTTGACTAAATTTCCAACTAATATGGTACTCAAATCGAGTGTTCCCTTTAGTTTGTTTAAATGTCACCGCGTATTTATTACTTTAACAATACGGGACATCTCAAGAATGCAAGGACTATAGTCTATGTCAAGCTTATCTGGAGTGCTTTCGGGCTTTATAAAATTATATGTGCGTTTCCGCCTTTGTATTTAATTTAAATCAAAAGAAAGAATTACCCCACAAAACAAACACTTTGCAAAAGAGTTTTACATACTTTTATCTGCCCCTGAAATTCCCTATGGGGATTTAACGTTGGGGGCTGGTCATCAGTAACTTCAAAAATTACGCACATTTTTTTTTATTCGTACAACCGCTTGCAATACATATCAGAAGAATTACATTTAAAATTCCATTCTGGTGCGCCATTATTCATTTTTGCAGTTTATTTAATCCTAGTTAAATAACTTAATTATTACTTAGCGTTGACAATGTATGCTCCCGGTCTCGTGTTAGTGTTACTTCGGGTGAACAAATAGTACATTTTATAATGTAAAATACCCGTAAAATATAAAAAATTCGACGCAGCTTAAAATACATCATGATTGCTAAAAAATATATCTGCAAGTTATTTGCACTTTTTTCAACCTACAAAATAATTATATAAAAACGGTTGACAATTTTTCCTTCACAACCTTTTTACACGCTCCAACAAACTCTGACATAGACTATACATACAAAAACAGTTTTTGATTGACTCAAATCTTGGTACACGTATAAAAACCCGTTTATTTTTTCTGTTAAAACATATATCAAATACATAGCGAACTTCAGTAGAAATATATTCTGACCGAATGTTGTAAACAGAAATCGTCAAAACTATGAAAAAATATCGCTAAGCCGATTTTTCAGTTAATGATCGCGGATAAAAAAAAACGATATCTGGTTAATTATAAGAATTTGCGTTATTTTGTCTACTATATCTTCGCTACCTTCTGAATTTTTTTATTGACTCGCTCAATGTAATGTTAACGATTTGTTGACAATTTAAGATTTAAGGGTATTACACATACACTCGTGTATTAAATATTAAATTAAATTCGTGTGTTTATTTAGAAATAGGAGATGTTGTATGATTGTCCGTGAGACAGTCATCCAATTATCGACACTCACATTAAAACTTCTACAGGTACGATATGCATATAATATTACGACCTTCAATAATGAACCAGAGTCTAACCATAACGGACGCAGTTAAAGACCCAAAATAAAAAAAAATGTAAAACTATAAAAAAAAACGGGAAGATCGATCTAATCTATTGGTTAGATGGCATTTATTAAAAACGGTTGTGATCTTGAAAATAATTCCATTGGTAATCAGTGTTCATTACTGTCTTAATTTGTTCTAAATATGTTACTATTTTTCATCACTTTATAATCAAATATCTATTTTAAAAGCTTATATTGCGATATCTATTGATCTGACAACAGAAAAAAATCAGATATAAATTAATATTTTTGGATGAATTGTTAGCAACGAGTGTTCGCCAGTTGCGTCACTCATACGACGGGTGTTACGCGCAGGACAGGAGATTCTTACCCTTCCGGAGCACCTGATCCTACTCCTGTTTTGTTAAAAAATTATGGATTCCAAGCTTTTGGTCATATTGTTTACGTTTTATTGTTTGGTTGGTTTTTAATTTGTGTTGTCTCTTTGGACTATGCACGTTTGATCTCTCTCATCGTTATACTACACTGGACTTAAGAACCTTTCAAGTAGCAATTTTATTGCGATTTTTGTCAAGCACTAATTAATGCAAAACCTTTTAAAATATTTAAAACTTTAGTTGTGGTTATTATTTATGTGTAGAAAGATTGTGTGATCACACCGTTTAAAGATATATATATATAGAAATTTAACATGAATTGTTCACCTGTATTAAACCTATAAATATGCTCATAAATGAAAATTTTAATATCTGAAAGTTACATGCATCCCACCCCACGTTTTCACCCATTGAAAAAAGTTCTTCTTAGAAAATAATTCAGACAAAACGTCATCACGCCTCTGTTACTATTTTCATTCTACTAAGTAAAAGTTATATAGATTGGAACAACTATGCCGATGTGAAAATTTTATGTAAACCATAAAGACCAAAAGATTATCACAAAATCCATAATTTTGGTCGCTGTGGTGGTACGTCACTATATACATGTATTTCATGGGCAAATTGAAATTCTACGCCGCTTGAACATCAATATATGACAACTTGTGTATCTCAGTCGAAAGAATCTTACATTGTTAATGCAGTAGCTCTGCACGGCAGCATTTTCTCCCTTTACATGTTCTAGAATATAAAATTAGCAATGTTAAATAAATACGGAAAATTTTGGGCATGCTTTTTGTACATTTCAAATCGTAACCTCTCATCAATAGCGTTAAAACCGACACACAGGATGTTAAAAATCAAAACCTAGCGAAAGAACCTTGTCAATCTGGTTAAGATGATGAACAACTATTTATAAATACATACATCATTTTTTATTGGGACGATTTAGAGCTTTTCACAAGGAGTGATATTCCATCCTTGTTAAAGGCCTTGTTGAAACCTCTAGATTTGAACATCACTCGTGGTTAGATTGCAATCACTGTGACATTTTCCCCACATCTTTTCATTATCATAATAACTACACAAAACTTCTACCAGCCTGCTCTTATACTGTGTCTGGGTAAAGTGCACGTCTTCCTGCGGACTGTTGCTCTCGTCAGCTAGCACGTTAAAAATCTGGCTAAGCGTGTCGGTCTAGTACAAAGCAGGGTTCATTCGTCATAATTCATCATTAATATGATCTCGTCCTGAATATGCATGAAATATTTGCCACTGGACGTTAAACGCCATTCATTCATTCATTCATTCAATTCTTACTAGTATTTAGTAATAATGGTAGGTGTGGGACTATATTTTTCTATTGTATATATACTAAATCACCAGGAATTATAAACATGTACAATCATGTTCAAAAAATTGCGTTTTGAACCTGAGTCTTTATTTACATAAAATTCGAATTGTATATAAAAATGTTTAAGACCTAAATTAACAATTAACTAAAGAAGTAAGATTGTAAAGGGAAAATTATTTTAGATTAGGTCGATTGTCGTGTTTTATGTATAGTTTCACAATTTGCATTTCGGGGCCTTTTACAGCTTCTGTTA
>JAULBM010063663.1:0-10235 GCA_032357055.1 Geukensia granosissima | reverse complement strand
TTTGTTGGCCATGGTCTTGTTTGTCTTCCGACTTAACGATTTCTGTCTGCCCCTTTGGTATCTTCGAATTCCTTTTGTTATCACCTGGTTTTGTCCTCTGTCTCTGGCGATCATGAAGCTTTCTGCTTACGACTTTAGTCTTCCCTTCATGTCTTTCAACAAGTTTATCTTATTAATGAGTGAAAACTTACATTCTCATTAATTGATATGTATAATCTTAGCTAACGCATTGATGTGTTTGTTTCTTTTGTCCATTTATGCCGCAAATCAAATGTTATCCTTTAAGTTTTGTTTAAGTCATATCATCACAACTTTCTTCTACACCATCACTAGATTCAGGATACTTTGCACTCCGATAGTTAGATCTCTGTTATTACATACATTTGGGAGGAATAATCAAAATTATTACATTCCCTTGCAATCACTTTCAAATTAAACATATATTACAATAAAAATAAAAGATCCAATTACAATTAAACATTTTATTACTTTTTACGACAAACATGAGCCACAATGTACATCGTTGTTGAGCAACGTTATTATTGAGCTGAGGACAGGCAACAAATCATTACAATCTATAAAGTGTTGATGTATGAAGTTATTTATTCGACTATTTACATTATTTTTTTTTAAATATTTTAACATGTTATAAGGTACAAATGTTATTTTAAAAAAAATAGTAAGTTTCTCCAGTAATAAAATCAAAACGAATTAATAAATGAATGTAGACATAAATATATCAACATATAATTGGATGAATAATAAATAAATGTTAAAATAAAAGATGGAAATTTATCGTTAAACATAACTAAAATTTATAGTTGCAACTTATCTAGGGAACAAATAATCTAAAGGCGGCGGACTCTTTTTACGATGTATTTAGCTATTTGTGTAATATTCTTTTTTTGTTTTTATTCAGCCATACATACTAGTGAAACATTATTTGCTTACCCTCCCGGAGCATCTGAACCTTAATCAGAATCTTTCGGAAATGCCATATTTTAACAGGATATTATTTAAATAAATACGTTTTGTCTAATGATGATTTTTAGGGTGCATTGTATAGATTTTTATCCCGTTAAGAAAGATATTTATTTTTACTGTACAGTTTCATTATATACGCAGGTAGAAAACAACTAACATTAAGAGCATCATCTCCTGCCCGTTATATAATAATAACTCTTTTATCTGGAACGAAATCTTAAATGTCTTGATGGCTACTTTATGTAGCAGCTACGATCTCAGCATGATCTGGAAACTTAAAATTAAAATCTGCTTATAGAAAACATTACAGCACCTGTCATCAGATTTAGTTTTGTTTTGCTAAAAATGTTTTTTTCTTGCTTTAGTCGCACAGCGAGTCTGACGCAAGGTTATCCAAATTTACTTCTTATACGTAATACGTTTGAAATGTTTGATTTGGAATTAATAACACTTCAATTAGTGTATATAGTATATACATATATGACGTATTATTGCTAAAAAACGAATGTAATGAAAACTGACTGACGATATCATTATTAGAAACAGGGACAGAGTTGTTGGTATACCATTTAATTCCGAGTAACAATTTTATTATTATTATGTAAATACATTGTTCACACAGTTAGTTGTCTTTTTATTAAATCTTACTACATTATTTGAATTCTCTCAAATTATGATTATCATATTAACTAGTCCAAATAGTTATTTTTGTTTTTTTTGGACCTTCGTTTATGTTTTTCTTGATGATCCTCAATAGACATTATAAGACAAGTGACCATTTTTAAGCTGGATGAATACAAACATTCAAAGCAGCTGCTGGAACAAACCTGTATTTCCAGGCATCGAGATAAATGAAATGCTATTCCAGAATATCTTGCTTGCCCGTGTCCGTTTTATATCTTCTTTTAAAAAATATCTGCTTAAAAACTTCTTCAAGGTAAATGATTTTCTGTCTAGTGTGGGTTCTGATGGTATTTTAAGGCAAGCGGTAGACTCATATATTGACAATACAAACAAATTTCATTGAGAGCGTATATTCCTCTCAACGCGTAACTTAAAATTGCGCCAGTTGCTTTGCGACGTTGATTGAGTATTGACGGGAAAAAAACAGATAAGAAAAAGACGTCATAATTATTTGACCTATAAATTTTCATAAGACAAAACGGAGGTTTAAATCACTAGCATAAATTTCTTTCCGGTACTGATAAAAAGGTGATGTTTAGGAGTTCAATACGAAAAATACCCGATTCTAGAAAAGGACATATAATAAAATAAATACCATGAACACATGTGAATGTTCATGAATAATATACAAAGGAATCGCGTGACGACTATAGATGAAAAATCATACAAAACAACAACTGCGTTAATCACAGAAGGATGATATTTTCTGAAGAAAAAGGTCATTATCAAAATTGTCTTTTGATAATATTATCTGGTGAAATATTTTTTCTGTGACAAACAAATATACAAAATGAAGTTTATCTTGGTTCGGTGGTATAAACACAGATAACACATTTAAACATGTGCAGTTAAAAACTTCCACTTCGTGTATCTGGAACGAAAAAAGGCACTGGACGCCTTCTACGCCGACAAGGAATGGCTTCTTTGAAACTTTTCCTGAAGTTGGCAGAAAACAGAGCATACAGTATTGGATTTAATGCACTATTTAAGTATAAAATGAGGAAAGACACTGGAGATAAAACTCGTTCCCAGTCATACATTGGTACTTTCCAAAATAACAGAAGAATTCTTATGTGATGTGGCAATACACATATCGTAAAGGATATAACAACAGCCACTAGAAGTCGTATTACTCTCCTTCTACTTCTGACTGCCCTCATACAATTGATTCTAGTTTGATCTGTGTTAAAGTATACACGTAGTTTAGGAATACTCCCACTCTCGCGACATGACTTGTATTCAACAAAGGAAACATGGTTTCCATTATGTTTTGAGTGATTTGTGTTTATATCACAAGTCTGGGAGGATCCTTCTGAGCTCCTTTCCGTCTCTATTTTCTCACAAGAGCAATTATGTATGTCTTTTCTACGTCTTCCACTTCCATCTCTAACTAAAATTCGTTGACTTTGTGATTTACAAAATGAACAGTTATCTTTTTGCTCCTTCTGGTTATTCAAAGCCATCCTATGCATGCGCATTGACGTTGGCCTTGTTCGATTTTGACCTTCGTTACCGGAAGATGAGGTTGAACAATATGAATCGTCTGCCGGCATTTCCATTGTTTTTGAGGGCTTTGGAGTCATAGGTGTCCGACTGACTTTCCACAGAGAAATGCCTATTCTACAGTACATATAAGACATTAAAGCTAACGGGATAAAGTACCAAATAATAAAATTTGCAGTTACAAGTGCTTTCATGTTGATCAATGAATAATTCGGAAAGCAATATGACGTGACTTCACCATCATGACCAGTATACTCTTGTAGGTCAAATATAAATAAATAGGGTGTTCCGTATACGGCGGCGATCATCCAGATTACAGCTTGAACAAAAAATAATCGTCGCTGGGTTATACATTTTCTAGCTCTCAATGGAAATCTTATTGCAATATATCTTTCTGTAGCAATGGCAGTCAGAATGACTATGGACGCCGTATACGACATATGCCAGACGAAATAGTATATTTTACACATTGCCTGTAAATATAATAAAGCAATTGATTACACAAAATGAATGACTATGGTAATTCAAATAGATTTGAATGAATTCAAGTCTCTATGGGCACATTAAGTGCTAAATTGGAAAATAAGTAGAGCCATACATCTAGTATACAACATATCAGATACTCGTCGATAAAAAGTGTCTATTTTATCTACACGAAAAAATACTTTTCTTCAATAAAGGAAATTCTAAATCTTAAATATCTACCAGGACGGAAAAAGGTAATCCGTGATATATATTGAGCAATTGGCGACATAATTATTTTTGAAAGAACGGGCGAATTTGTCAAAAGTCAAATTTTCGTCAATGTCTAAAAAATCAAAGTTTTGTATGAACCTTTAAATCGTTTAAAGGGCAATGAAAACTTAGCCTTTATACCGTTTTTTGTTTAATACAAAAACTTGATATGTGTCAGACGTTAGGATTTTTTCAGTAGACTGTGTCGATTGTCGTGTGTTATGAATAATTTCACACTTTGTATTTCGGTGTCCTACGTAATGTTGGGTACTGGTTCATTGTTACAGGCCTTAATAGGACCTGTAGAAGTTTAGATTCGACTGTCATTTTTTGTATGGCTATCTCATGGACAATCATGCCACATCCCCTTTTTCATATTTATTAACGTTTTATACTGCAAAATTTTATTGATAGTGAGGAAAAATTCAAGTTTACCCATGTTGAATCATTAATGATAAATTTTGATATGGTATTTGTGCATTTCAAGAAGAAAATATGACATATTGGCTATACTGGAAATAAAAGAGGAAATATTCACAAAACACACACACACAAAAAAAAAAACGCTCACAACACAAAATGGTCATTAACAATCTATGGTCATTCGTAAACGTGCATGACTTTCCTTTCCTATTCCACGAAAATTGATTGATAAGATGATATAAACATTGAAGGGTAAATTAAATATTTTATCTTTTTTTTTGAATTATACAGTTTTATAAATAAAGTCTTAACCTTGCAACTTTAAAATAGAAATTTAGAGCTTACAAAACAATGATAAAATTTTAAGATGTTTTAATACAATATGTAACATATGGAAGAAAATTAGTGTAGTCGATTATGGATCCTCACAACAAATTCAATAATAGCTACTGTCCGTGCAAAAATCTTTAAGTCTGAGCTGAATTTCTCTTAATTTTCATTTAAAAGTAATTTTAACATGACATTATACTAAAACAATGAGAGAAATTTTCTGCGTTTCGTCGAACTTATATACCATTCTAGCAAAATCTTCCTAGAAATCATTTATTGCAAACTTATTCCAAACTTTGAACAGGAAAAATGAAGAAAACGCCAAATTACCTTATATGATAAAGTATATTTAGTGTAGCAAAATCTAAAAGTACCTGAGAATTTTTTAATTGTCAAATCCAAGAAGTCCTGACAAAAGACCCAAACGACAATTTCAAGTACAAAAAAGTGAGAAAACCCAATTCTGATGAAGATTTAATAAGAAGGTCAGTTCACCAAATCCACAAATTTTTTGCGCTCAATGTTTTGATTAAAGAACTAAAAAAAAAGTCATAAATTTTTCAAAAAGTTCCCTCAGTAGAAATTTAACCAATCTTGGATTTATATATTATAGACAAAAACAGAAAACGATTTACATCAGAGCAAATTAAAATCTGGGCAGAAAGAAATGCCTATGTAAGAAAGTAAGAAGGTATCGAGACGAGGGAAGGGAAATCGTGTATTTAGACGAAACATGGTTAAATATTAACCACACCTGTGAAGTAGTATGGTCTGAAAACAAAAAAGAAAAGAAATTTTGTCCTCCCTTTCTCCTTAACGTAAAGAATGTGACAGACATACATTGTACCCTAGGAGAACGGTTAATTGTCCTTGATGCAGGGTCACGATGAAATGAATTCCCAGCATTTCCTTGAATGGATTGAGAAAACATCAAATCTCACACCCAACAGTGTTATGACAATGGATAACGCACCTTATCACAACAACTTAACACATAATACCAAACCAGAAAATAAATCCATGAAAAAATCTGATATAACAAGATGGTTGGATGACAAATAGAATACAACAGATACAGCACAAAAGCTAAACTTATCTAAATTGCAAAAATTGAACGAGCCCCCCCCCAACCAAAAAAAGTCAAATAAGAAAAATCAAAATAGACGAAATTGTATCTAAATACAACCAATCTGTCTTTAGATTGCCAGTTAAACATTGTGAACTTAACACTACCCTATTGTATGTCGTTGTTTTTGTGTTTTTCTGTAACTAGTTTTTCAAGAAATGCCTAATGTTTCGATTATCGCGACATTTGAATAGTTTTTCCGTGGAATATGTACTGGCTGTCCTTAACTAAGAGAACTCGGTTAATTTTTAAGGGCTGTGGTTAACCTGGAAAAGTTTTATTGTCTCAGAGACGGTCCATTCATATCTCCTTTTTATATATATTAAGCCAGCTTAATTTTTTTCAGAAAATGAAGATATTGTATAATCAGTGCGGAAGACATTTTGGATAATCAGTGCGGAAGACATATTGAGTAATCAGTGCTGTAGACATATTTGATAGTCAGTGCGGAAGACATTTTGGATAATCAGTGCGGAAGACATATTGAGTAATCAGTGCTGTAGACATATTTGTTAGTCAGTGCAGTAGACATATTCGATAATCAGTGCGGTAGACATATTGACTTTTGGTTTCTATTGTCTTAATTATTACAATAAACTAAAACTATCCAGACGCATTTCATCAATCATTATCTAAGGCTTAAGATTGGTAAGGTATCAATTGTCTTCAGTAAAATACTTCAAAAATTCAAATGTCCAATGTTATATATTACAGAGTTATTTATAACTGAGTTACAAATATTCCTAAGTTTGCGGCTTCTTTAGTAACAAAGCACCAAGAAACGAAATCACCATTGGAAACATATTTTGGAATTTTTACGTTAGTCGGCTGTTTTACCGTTAATCTAAAACGCTATTTTGCAAAGATTCTATCTTTTTGGTGTGCGTTTTATTTATTTACAATATAGACATTTTGTTTTTTAGACCGACCATTCCTCACAAAAACTTAACTATTTAAGACATCTTAACGGTGTAAGTCTACTGACTGGTGCATTGCCTTTTAACTTCATGTGGCTACGTCAACTGAGGTAGTACCATTTCATATAAAAATCATGCAGGAGGTGATAAATCCATATAAAAACCCCACGAAACTTTAATTTGTTTTCAATTCCGGCACTGTTCCTGCATACATAACCAACCACTGCTTGCCATTTCGGCCGTGTACATAGAATGTACACGAAAACAACCTTTTGTAAGAGTTACCATTCTTTGATTTAGATGATTACTTAGTGATATTTATATCTGATTTTCTCAAAAGTACAAGTTTTGACTGTGAAACGGCTATAATTGTGTTATTATGAATAATGTCTGAAAAATCACAGATTGATGTTTTTTCACACCATGTATCACTTCTCAATTGCTATTGAATGAATTAGAATTTTTATGCTGTTTTATTAGGGTAACGAAAAGATTAAATACAGTCACATGTGTAGAGATTAAAGGTCAACAGCAACTGTTTATATAGAAAAAGGGGGATGTGATATGATTTTCTGTAAACATTTACAGGTGCCCTAACATTGTCTAAGGCCTTGAATAATGGACTCATCTCCACAACCTACTGGGCAAGCTGTAAAAGGTCTAAAATATATGATGATATTCAAATGTAAAACTTTTGACCAAATAAATATACATAAACAACATTTAAACATAAAAACAAAGACATTAACTGGAAAACAGGTTCCTTCCTTTGGATAGCCACATAAAATATGTGGTGGTTTTAAACATGTTTGTGAGTAGTTTCATCCTTGTCTGGGACCGTGGTATGACAAAACAACATACGAAAAACGTTACAAACCATACTGAATACAATTAAGAGTCGATACATATTGCACAGATCATTTTAAATTAAACAGATACAGCAAGATTCACAGACCTCCCAAAAGGACTTTTTAACAGAATAATTAATATCCAACCTGGTTGTCTTAAATAAGAATTAAATAAAAACGTCTGACTTGATTTAGTGTAAAAATACCATTAATATTCAATAACTTATTTTACTTAAGTTCAGTAGATAGCTGACTTATAAGGGTCACCAAGGACTAAAAAGTCATAGAGTTTCAAATAAATAAAGAGGGAGAGGCGTTAAATAAACTACAACGTTTTAATTAATACTCACTCGTCCTAATATCCACTTCTGCGAAAAAAATGTAGACAGGTTTGGTAAGACACAAAAAACTCCAATCCAAAAGTCGGCTACAGCTAGGTTTGCCAGGAAAAAATTTGTAAGGCTTCTGAGTCTAGCACTTTTAATTATTGCAAACAAAACCATAATATTTCCTGAAAAAAAAATCAGATAAAAAATAGAAACTTCAAAAGTTGGATTTCTCCCACAAAATACATCGTATAGATCTTGATTTATTACAGTTAATCTAAAATATAACATCCTATGAATGTCATGTTAAAGTTGTTCATCAAAATCATTATAACTAAAGTAATCAATATATAAAATTAATGACATTTAATATTTTGTTTTCAAACAGTAGCAGCATTTATGAGTTTTCTGTCTCCACTCCAAAGGACATTTACTACCCAGAATGTAACACATTAAGCGTCTCTGCATATACTGCCGGGCAAAAAATGAGAACATATTTAATATTCCTTCGCTAATTTTTGCAGCGAACCTATTTATGTTTTTTAATTAACAGCTCGTTCTCCAGTCAAATGAGCATCAAAAGGTTATTTTGTGGATTTCTCAAATATCACAACATTCAGATTAAGTAAGAACCTAGAACCTTATGTCTATATAAGAGGTGAGGTATAGTTGTTTATGAGACATCCACCCACAATAGAATAAATTATCTACAGGTTAGCAGAAGTCCTTCAATTACGGATATATCCATACTTACAAAAGCTGTAAAAGGTACCAAAATAGAAAGTGATTACATGGCGAGAATATTGCCTTTTCTAAAGCGAGTACTTTTTTTATGTTTGTTAAATCATTGAAATCACTTTCGACTTCTTGTAAGATTCTCCGTCTACGATCTTAGTGAACCTTTCGTTTATGTAATTTCCTGGACATATAGATAATTTTGTTCACCAAGAAGTAAAATGAATATTCGTTAAACGGGCAATAAGTTCTTGTAATGCGCTTAAATAATGAATAGTGATTACACTGATTTATAATGATAATGATGCAGAAACTGATATCAATATCACATCTGGTCATATATGTCTCATCAACTATGTACTGTCTTTGGTCGGGTCAATGGACGTCAGTATTTCCTTTTATTACAACACTAAAGCATAAATTTGAACAATTTCAAATTTATGAAATTTTTGTTAAATATTTCCATTTTCTTTAAAACCTGTGATGAATAAAACTTTGGGTGTATGTACTTTAGAATAAATCCAGCGAAGTATTCACACGTGAGGATCAAAAGTGCATAGTTCAAAGAGATAAGGGAAATTTGAAACAAACTAAAAGATAAAACGAACACAAAAGAAACAAAGGCTTGGAATCCAAAAACTCCATTACAAAACATGTGTGGGATCAGGTGTTCATGAATGTATAAATTCTCAACCCGTCTCGGTCGGGAAAGTTTCCGCAATGCCCCGTGTTGGGAAAATGCCACGCTCTCATCACATTAATGATCCCTTTGCAACAACTATTAATTAGTGGTCCTTAGGTAACCAATTGCTTTGGCTAAATTTGCCGCCCATAACCAAACAGTCCCAATTTGGCATCCCGTGGCTATTAAATTTCCCGGTGTAACTGCTTTAATGATTTATTGTTTGAAATTTTATTCTCGTCCTGAATATGCATGAAATATTTGCCACTGGACGTTAAACAACAATCAATCGATCATGTTCAACATCTCTTAACGTACTCTCACAACAATGTTTATTCATAAAAGGTATCGTTTTCTGCCGTATGATAAGGTAATGGGAGTACAAATGGCTCTTTGGAAAAATATTGACAAGAAAACACACGAAAACAAAAACCAATATTACAATTTTGTTCAAAAGTTTTGTTAAAAGGTTTCATAGTGTGGTGTGACAAAATTCTTATTCATTTTCTTTACTTCACCATTAGGTTCTATAACCCCAAACTGTGTAAAATGTTTGAAAAGTCCAGTGTAGAATATCTATGTCAGAGACTAAAATTGCATAGTCCAAAGCGAAAAAACTGAAAGAAACAACGAAAACAAAAAGAAAATAGGCATTGATTCGACGAACTGATAAACAATACTGGAAGGCGATCAAGTGTTATCATTATTCAAAGAATGAACAATCATGATCAATGATCCTAATGATAAAAGTTAAAAGTACTTCCGATTGTAAACTTTCCGTTCATGTCCAGCAAAATTCCAGCCGCACCTGCATACGGAGTGTATATCTCTCAATTGATACGCTACTCCAGGGCTTGTGCTTCCAATCAGGATTTTATTGATAGAGGGTTGCAGCTGACTAGAAAGCTACTGAGCCAAGGGTTTCTCAGGGAAAGATTAGAG
>JAULBM010063652.1:0-10235 GCA_032357055.1 Geukensia granosissima | reverse complement strand
AAGCAGCATATACCAATTTTAATGTCTTTGGTTTGACCCGGCCGGGGATCGAACCCACGACCTTCCGCACTCGAGGCAAACACGCTAACCATTACACCACCGAGGCGGTCAAATGAATGTAGAAACAGTGACATCCATGCAATAAAATTTTTCTGTTTAACCCGTTTTCTGCAAGTTATTTTCTTGGTTTAAAATATTTTCCTATAATCTGGAATTGTACCTTCCTCACTTGAGAGTCTTTAGTTAAAACTGTAATATTCTATTTTTCTTTTTTTTTTTTTACAAAATTTGTCAATTATTATACATAAAACTTGTTTATATATGGATTTAAAATGTTTCAAGTATTAAATTTGGAATGTCTAAATATCAAATGTCTGTGAATTGTATGCAGTTTTATTAATAATTCTATCCTAAATCAACTTGTAATCTCTGTTGTTAAAATTAAAAAAAAAGAATAAAATACACGACGAAAATCTCAATCAATTTCCCACTCGGCAGAGAACGATATTCGTACTTCCATCTACCTACCATTGTATAGTCTTACATTTTCAACATGTATATTGTATTTAATCTATTTCCTCCTCAGTAATACAATGGTGATTTGATAAGTAGGAAAGGCTCAACTTTTTGAATTCAGAACTATATTTCGATTTCCATAAATCGTCGTTTAATAGGAACGACAACAAAATTCTATAGTTACACAAACAAAACTGTCATTATATGTATAAGCCAACACTAGACACAACAGACAATATGATATAATAGTTTGTTCAGCAAAAGAATACCAGGTTCGAGAATAGAACGCTCCCAGTTTGACGGAAAACATACCAAGACTAGCAAATGTAATAGAAAGAAAATTATGTTTTTATGCAATTTTAGAATTGCAGCATATTCACAGTAAAACGGGTAAACTAATATTGTTTTTATCAGTGTATGCTATCTTTGATAGATAGAAGATTAATTAATTTGTCAACAACCATTTACTGTAATACGCCAAAATGTCAGGTGGAATGTTATTTATTTAATCAAGCACCCCTCTCTGCCAACTTACAACAGATGAAACTGTCAAATGTGTCATCTATTTAGCAATCAATTCTCCTAGAAAACAGACAACAATTGGATAGACGAATAATTCTCTTAACATACTCGCTTAGCTGTAGTATAAAGTAACGTGAATTGTAAAGTATGCAAATTGAAAGAAAACGAAAATGGTTTATATGGAAGAATGATCTAGATCCCGCTTGTCCTTGTACAGTTAGGGCGCACTCAGCTCAAAACTTTGTGATAAGAAAGTGTAGTAATCCAGTATTGTGGCTCTCTAAAGGCGCCAGGCCTGTTCGCCCTTCACCAATAATATGTATACCATGATATCACGGGGATTTCATTGACTGGGGACTCAAACCCGAATATAAAATCGCAAACAGTATTTATTTAAGGAAGTAAAATTTCGAGAGTTCTTCACTGAGAGTAAAAAATGAAACGTTAGCGATTATAACGTAAAAAGCTTAAAAGAATTCGAAGATACCAAAGTTGGAGACAGAAATCGTTAAATCAGAAGACAAGCAAGACAATGGCAAAGAGAAAATAAACGACAAACACAGTACACACAACATTTCACTGGAAACTAAAACCAGAGTAACACGAACACTACAAATACAGCTTATTCTCGCCTAGGAGACAGAGAAATCCAGTGATATTGGTGTTGTGAAAATTCCTTATTGTTTACAACTACGCCAACGAGAGAACGTGCTATCTTGCTGGGAGTTTCAATAAACGTCAAAAACAATAAAATTTAAAAAAAACCTGAAATATATTAAAGTTGAACTAAAACAATTTAAAATATTTTTTTCAAAATTTATATATTATGAAGTCAACATATATGCTAAATAAATAATGCATATTCAAACTGATTTCCAAAACTGAAAAGAAAATATTTGGCGTGAAAACGAATGAGGCACCAGAGATAATTCGCGACTAGTTGGTCTCAGACAGTCGGGCTAAGATAACCTTTGACAATCTCACGACGGGACCTCGGGGTATTAACAGATATCTTAGCTCTTTTTTCAAAGACTAACTTATCTCGCCTTCCCAATAGGTAAAGATAATATATTTCTGTAAAAATATAGAACAACATTATTGAAGTAATAACAACTAAGACCGGATGATGCAAACTACATCCTGCAATATTACTTAAAAACTTCCAATAGCAACATACTATTTTTTGAAAAAAGGTGTTTTTTCTCAGTTTCCAACAATATTAAAATGTAAGATATTATGTATATAAGCGAAAGTTTTATTATACATAATATTAAAAATAAGCAGAAATAAATCATTTGATATCAGCATTTTTAAATTAAATGAAAAAAACAGATTTGTCTTTATTTTTCATTGGTTTTGTAAAAGCTTCTGTCGATGAGATATTTCATCACGTGGCTCTTGAAATGTGTTTTATGAAATAGTGAACAGAACATTTCCAGTAGGCTGCTTTGAAATGGACGAAACCAGAGGAGTTTCGACGACAGAAGCATGAGATGAGATATTTTTTAATGCTTTTAAGTAGTCAAATGCTCTGATTTTTTGTTTGTTTTGAGTCGGATCATTTAATGGATATACACTTTTGAATCCATCCTTTTGTATTTTACTTTCCAGTTGAATCTGGGGTTCTGCTGTGGACTAAGGGAACGAATTGGTATTGCAGACACGTTGTATCCTTCTTACAACATTGTACTACGATCAACAACAATGAAAGAAATCTTTACAAATAAACTAAAAGACCTTTGCTTTGGACATGCATATCTAGAACGAACGAAAAAGTTAAGATAATCATTAATTATTAACTTTCCAGCAATAAATATAACCATAAAATATCTACTTCAGGAAATATTAATACCTTGGTTTGGCCATCTTATGAAAATACTTCCTTTACTATTTAAAATGAATATAAAATTATTTTATGACAACGTTTGAAAAATGTAGAATGAAAGACAGATATTTTGAGTTAAGATAAACCATAATATATTTGTTGCATTATTTGCTTAAAAATCAAGAAATGTGGTGGAATACTTAATTGAATCATTCTTTTTCTCTTATTATGATGAAAAGCTCTTTGTGGAAACGACTTAGGCCATTGTAATACAACAATATGGTGTCATTAAGATTTTGTTTATATCCTGGAGGTTAATGGCATAATGACAAAAGATTCAATACGGTTTACCTTCTTATGGATAAAAAGAAGTCTGAAATGAATTTTGTTTTCATTTAGCAGATGTTTTAAATATAACATGATTAGAATACGTTGATGTGACTTCTTTGTGTACTAATATTAAATATGGTGCATAAAAATTATCGGAATTTCCTCGTAGCAGTACTCCATACTACTGTATAACGGTTCATGCCTAACCTACATATGTCATGTATCTTCTTGTTCGAGATTGCCATGTCTGATGAGATTCCCCTTTTGTCATGCCCTTCTGTATTCTTTTGGTTAAGGGAGAACAAATTAAAGAACCGTTAGGAGAGGAAAGACGCCCCGTGTTTAGAGAATGGCTCGGACAGCTTTTAGTGGCTCGTTTTGAGTACTTCTTAGGCGATAAGTTGCAAAGCTTAATTTCCGACGCTATCAGACCTAAATTTCTTCAAATGACAGTCAAAAGTTCCAATCCTTCCGGTCAATTGTTATCAGTCTACATATCGATTTAACGTTGGTAAATTGTGTCCGCCATGAATAAGGCTGTCATATTGCCCGCTTGATGTCAAGCATCATTTAATTAAAGAGCAAATATCAGGGTTACAAAAACGTTAATAACGAAATTCGTTTTAACTGTTTTTTTCCTCGAGCAGATATAAGTTTATATAACAAAATTATAGACCTTTTTAAAAATCTGACAAAGATAGCTACTTATTATTGAAACTTGCAAACGCTAAGTAAAGAGTTATGACATTTGCAAGTCTTGTCAAGTAAGAAAACGATGATACTTATACACTATTAACATGATTACTATAATTCCACTATTTGCAACATATTTTGCTTTTTTAGAAGTTAGACAATGAATTTTTCAACAATGTCACAATGCGAAATTAATCTTTATGCTATATGCCCTATACAGATGTCTTCTCGAAAATAACAGAATGTACATGGAACCAATAAAGAATCTTATTTTATTATCATGGCGTGATAAATTTTATTTGCTTTGCAATTAATACTTCATTATAAGACTGTTTTATCAGAGAAAAGTTTGGAGATCAATACACACGCGCACATTATTGAATAAAGTTTATTTACTTTTAAGGTGAAAACCTTATTAAACACGTACTTCAGTTTACAGTGGATTTTAATATGGATGTCAAAATCAGAAAACAATTAGAGTCAAATCAACTAAAGGTTTTCGATAACTGTTTTGTGTTTTAATTTCTAGAATTCAAAATTATCAAAAGAAAATTACTCTGGCGTACGTATTGAATTTCAAAAATAATTTGACCGACTAAACAATTACAGCATTGTTAATATATGTCTGAAATCGAAATTTTGATTTTACTGGCAAAATTTAGAAAAACACAGGAAAGAAAAACAATAACAAGGGACTTTCAAAGAGATCATAATATGTAAAACACGTTCAATTATCCAAGGGTAGATGCCCCGAAACAGGTAAAATACCGTATACTAGTAGACCTAGGCATAATTATTTTAATCAGTATACACATTCATTCCTTTTCATGTGAAAAATATCATTTTGGAATCCAAGCAATTTATGGAACAACTTTTTCAAATTATTAATCTTTAAAAAATGTTATCAGTGGTAATTTTGGCTTATATGAACACATGTAAATTAAACTCTGACTTATCGATTTCTGTTTGCCCCTTTGGTATCTTCGAATTCCCTTAAAGATACTAGATATCCATTTGATAATCAGATACAATGTTTAACATTGAGGTTACGGTATTTATCTTGAATAAGTCAGTTTCACAGTGATTTCAATACGCTGATCTTATTTTATCATGGTTTCTGCAGTCCTAAGTTTTTCCTATATATATTGAGAAAATTTAGTGTTAAATCTTAAACAAAACCTTTAGTTAATAAAATTTAACTCTCAATCACAGATGGAAATTGTTTTAATAAAATATTTTTGGAAATGCTTTCTTTATTTTACAGTTCTTAAGTTTATGGTGCGGGATTTGTCATTGTTTCTCCGAGTTCAAAGAAATTTATTACAAAAATATGGAACACTATATGAATATAGGTACTAGAGAAGGTTGATTTATTGAAATGAAGTAGGTTATTTGTCAAATCAAGTAAAATGTGATCTAATCTCATCTTCGGAAAGAGGTTTAATTTTGCTAATTAGAAAAATACAAAAGATTGATGGCTCCGTACAAACACTGACCTACAACACATTTTACTTACAACGGATAAGATATATAATATGTCCAGCGAAAAGTGATGGATTATTATATCATAACCGTCAGTCCATCATATGTATTGATGTCAATTAATAAAAACTTTCACAATCTTTTCACATTTTCCGCTATAATCATAGCAATACTGACAACATGGTCTTATTGTATTCTGCAGCATTGCGTGGTTCAATACAAAAAATATAAATTAGAATGCCAAGATGGCGGAACCTAAAACATAGCCCTGTTCCTAGTCCATCCAACTACCAAATACAACATATATGACAGTAGCTTCCATTTATGAAATATCAGACTTTTTTTGTTAATTTCTTTCTAAACCAACCTTATCTTATTATTTTTTTCATGATTATAAAATTATTGTTTTGAAGGCTTAGCATTCCATGCGAAATGTTTCTAAACACTTTCAAGAAATAATTGCATGTCAAGAGCCCACACCTCCTTCAGATATTTAGTATGCAAGAAAAACTTAAATATAATTGTATAGCTTACAGGAATTTTTTATGAAGATTTTGTATTATTTTCCGTTCTAGACATTTCCTCTGATGGCAGCAACAGGCAATCTTATTCTTCATTTTTTATTGTTATGATAGTTGTGCATAGGTTTTTTGCGTGACCTTTTATTTCAGTGAGTTGTATCCATATTTGATGCTTTCTACATCATGAGAAACAAAATTTAAGGATACAGAATAACATATTTCATGAAGGCTCATTAGTTAAAAAACGTAATGGTTTCAAGTTATTCCTATGACAGCTTTTGTCTCAATAATACTTTAACTGATCAAAATAGTAGCAAATTCTAAAAACGTCAAGCCAAATAAAAATAAATAATAAATATTCGAGTTGTTCTTAACTATTCTTAACATAATTTTAACACCTGTAAAACTTAACCATAAGAATCGAAAATGTCTGGTTTGCATTACATCCTAAGCAGTTGTAAGGCAGATTGTAAATATCAAACAAAAGCGTGATATTATTCGTAGAGTTCACCGAAAAAAAATTTTTTTTGTAAACAACCGTCAAAATACAGACCAATGATGCAACATCACAATGACACAGTTAGCTATGTTTGGTCACATACAGCGCCTTCATTTTAGTTATCGGTAATGTAGTTTAATATACTTTTTAAATTTAACTTCTAATGAGAACTAACTGTCTATCATGAGTTAAAGTAATTAAAGCAACGAATGTAATAAACATTTAACTAGTAGATTTCACCACCTGTTGATAATTTCTTTTAAATTATTCCCATTTCCATTACTGCTCGGGTAGCCACTTTACTAAAAGAATTTTCTTGCATGTAATTTAGCAAAAATTACCTACGAATTACGTGATAAAGTAATGTAAAGTATTGTGGCACCAATGTCATTTAAGAGTCTATTTAACCAAAGTTGTTTAAGAATTGGTAAATATGAAAAAAGAAAATTTAAATTTCAACACGCATACCACTTGAACAGATACTTTTTGGAAATGATTGTTCAGAACAAAAATGTTGAGATTAAAGTTTCATATTTATTCACGTACTTAAGATTTGAATGAAATTGATAAGTTAAACTTGATATTGAAGAAAAAATGAAATATTTAGGTGTTAAATGATTACTCTTGTCCCAAAATTTTAGCTTACCTTACTTTGTTATCGTTATTCTGACTACTCTGAACTGGCTGAATAATTTTGAAAATTCTGAGCTTGTAATCACACATTCATATACCAAAATTCAACATGTTGCTTGATCACCACAGAAAATAGATGTTTTACTGTAAAAATATCTAAAACGTTTATTTCCCAGCTGTCAATAAAGTTACAAAAAAAAAAGAACTGAACAAAACTTTATAAAAAGACAATAATTTGATAAACTCACCTGCTATGACATATGTATAGAGTACTACCAATAATGTAGAGATGTAATTCATTCTAAGAGTTTGTGTAAAGAGTCTGTAAATTCCTTTGCTTTCTAGAAAAACTTAAAAACTAGATACGTTTGTTCCTCTCAAACCATATATGTCTCTTATAACTGTTACTAAGCTACGTCCAAAATGTTCTTTTTGCGCCAACTTTCACTTCTAATGGAAGCAGTTATTTGAAAACACCTATTTATATTAGCTGTCCAACCCAAGCAAAAGTTCTTTGACGCACGAGATTAAGAATCAATCCCTCATTCAGATTCTGGTGATTTCGTCTCCAAGCTCCTCCTCTTTTTATCAGTCTATTGAATATTCATTTAATTGACTTGCTTTATGTGCTTCTTACTTTTAATAAAATGGAAAGCGTATTTGATCATTTTGATACTCGTAGAAATAGACATTCCTTCATTATGAAAGAAATTAATTGATTTTATGTGAAGTGGAATCAATGGAAATTTATTTTTCTGTTAAATTAAGGTGATCACGGTACCAACAAAAGCTCTAAAGACTTAATGGTTCATTGTTGGCTCATCTGAATATGGAATTTAACCTCAAAATCACCGTGGGCGATGTTTCCGCTGATGTCAGGTTAAAAACCGGATATGAATATTTTCGGAAATTGCGGACCGATTATCATTTCAAATAAATGCACATCTACAATTGAAGAAGAAATTGTGCGGTAAAATGATATTTGTTTCCGTGAAATCTATTTTAATATAAAGTGCATATTAAAGAAAATAAAAAAGAATTCTATTAAACATATATAAAAAATAACTGACTTTAGCATGTATCTCCCATTTTTTAATGATTCGTGCATGGAATTGTTTTCGTGCCATTTCAGTTATTTCACTCTAATTGTTATAAATCTTGATGTTTTATATCAGAAACATTTCTGTACACAGTCACAAGATATACCTGTCTTTTAAGCATTTGCACTTAATATTGTAGTCGGTTGATCTAGAGCTCTTGGCAAGGAGTTGGATTCCACCCTTGCTGAAAGATTTGTGGTGACCCTACAATTTTATTTGATATCTGTTTAAGAAAAAGAGACGGTTATTTTTATCTTTACTTTCCAGAACTCAGACTTTCTCATAAAGTTAAATTTATCAATTCCTTTCCTACATAACTAGTTATATATTATTTATAATTCGTCTCTAAAAATACCAGAAAAGGTTTGGTGCTGATGTATTTATAATTAGTTTGGCACAGTCAAATTTTAACACAGATATAGCTCTTCTTAAGCTGATTTTTGAATATTTAACTGCTGTAAAAAATCATGGTTAAATCATAACTAACATAACTATAAATCACATAATTTAGGTTGTATTATTTTCTTATTGGGACGGTAATTTTACCATGTTACATACTGCTTCTTTATGAACGATATATGGGGTCGAAGAATAATTTCTTCTTCCAAATAGTTACTTTTCCCTTCAGTAATTTTCGGAAAAGGTAGTTGTTGTTTTCCTCAGTTGATAGATATTAGGACATGGCATTAAGATCCTTTAAAATTCATTTTCTTCTGAAACGGCAATTTAATTTATTACACACTTTCTTAAGATATTACGAGATATAGTAAGTGCGTTATGCAAGAGCTTAATAAAAAAGTCAAAATTCGATACAATTTCCATCCGTACCTTTTAGCTATTAATAAATATAAATATAAAGAAAATAATCATTTAAAGATTCAGTGTCAATCATGTCAAAATTACTTTATTGTTTGTAAAAAGGACGATATTTTGCGACATTTCTCAGCATAATTTCAAAATTCCAATTGCTACCAAAGAGGGCTGCAATGAAATAGAAAATAAATTTAATGTTAAAGTCTAACGGTTTTGTCGGTAATTGATATTAATTCTATAATGCATCTGGCTTTTATAATTGATATTATTACTATGATTGCACTCTGTTTGCTCAAGATATCATGTTGCTTCACTGTCATTATTACTATTCTGCTCAAAACAAAATAAAAAAAAGAAAAACACACATGTGCACGTCACATAAAATAAATTGCATTTTTAGAACAGAATTTTTCAGAATAATTAGACCGACTACTGTATTTTTGTTTCATTATTTTATACTCGTATATTGTCCTTGCTTTAAGATATACTTAGACTTCTTACAAAATACAATTATACAGATTTTAAAATCTTTAAATTTCCGCAAACAATCATTTTAATAGGCAAGTGACGAACACTAACTGTGAGAAAGATATCATCTGAAGTGACATTATACGTACAGCGGTTTTGTCAATGTGGAAATAATTTTTCAACTACTTAACTGACAGAAGAAAAACTCATGTTTTAGGTGTTCGTGGAATTCAATCTTCTGTTATTTTCATTTCATTGTTTTCTTTTTGTTGGTTTCAAGGTTGTCTTGTCTTTGTGGACTAGGAATTTTTTAAATCTCTACACTTTTATTCCAGTCTTTGATCTAACTGCTTACATCCTGGTTAAGCTTCATTAGCAACGATCATTGTCAAAAGCTGGAAAACCAAAATTAAGACAGGTGATGCTTACCCTTCATGACAAAATGGAATGATTGTGAATAATTCAAATAACTTCTGTATATATTGGAACTTTAAAAAATTTAAACTTATGTTTATAGTAACTATTAAGGTATTGGGTGGTTTTTATAACAACATGACGTGACAAAACTTGAATTGAAATGACTTAAATCTTTTTGTCGGCAATGTTAATTCCGGTTTAATTTTTATGATGTGTTTAAATAATTGGTTTAACATGAGATACTCGGAATTAATTTAACTATCAACTTACATGTAATTATGGCCATAAGGAAACGTGTGTCGAATTAATTGTACTGTAGTAAGACAAATTCTCAGATACTATTGATTGATTGATTGATTGTTGTTTAACGTCCAGTGGCAAATATTTCATGAATATTCAGGACGGAAACAAGTTAG
>JAULBM010063641.1:0-10235 GCA_032357055.1 Geukensia granosissima | reverse complement strand
TAACTTGTTTCCGTCCTGAATATGCATGAAATATTTGCCACTGGACGTTAAACAACAATCAATCAATCAATCAACTTGTCATTGAAATTTCTGTCATGTCTAGTAGGGTTCTCATGGGAGAATCCATTAAGAGTAACATCTATAAAATTAAACTTTTCCTCTAGGCTACTATTACTATTAAGAGTTACATCTCTACTAGTACTAGACTTTTCCTCTAAAATATTTATATCCCCAAACTTCGTCTTTACTTTGCACACATAAGGTTTTCCCAAAGGGGTTTTATGAAGCCAAAATGGGCTTACTCGCAGTACAATCTAAAGGTTCATGTTCGCCTTCTGTCTTTTCATATTTATTTTCTGCTCTTTGGCAATAAGTACAATTTGTAGTCCGACAAGGACGTCTACTTAACCAATCTGCATTAGAATGTATTCTACCTGCATGATGTTTTATTTCAAAATCATAAGTTCCCAGTATTTCCAACCATCTAGCTATTTGTCCCTCTGGGTTCTTGAAATTCGTGAGCCATCTTAAGGCACCATGGTCACTACGAACCAAAAAATGTCTCCCATAGACATAATGGTGAAAATTTTTAATGCTACTAACAACAGCCAAAAGTTCACGTCTTGTCACACAATATCTGCGTTCGGGTTTTGAAAATGTTTTACTATAATAACAAATAACCCTTTCTTCACCATCTTGGACCTGGGATAAAACTGCCCCCATTCCATCATTACTTGCATCGGCATCAATAATGAACAGACCCTCATCTCTAGGATAGGATAAAATGGGAGAACTAATTAATGCATTTTTCAATGTGTCAAAAGCTTCTTGACATTTCCTATCCCAAATGAATTTTTGACCTAATTCAGTCAATCTATGCAAAGGCTTGGCTATTGCAGCAAACTTAGGCACAAAACGCCCGTAATAAGAACAAAGTCCAAGAAAACTCCTCACTTGTTTTACAGTTTTGGGAATGGGCCATTCCTTAACTGCTTGTGTTTTCTCTACGTCAGTGGCTATGCCTTCTTCGCTTACAGTGTGACCAAGAAATTTACCTGTTTTTGCAGTAAACTGCACTTTTTGGGACTTAACTTCAATTTAGCATAAGTAAGTCTGGAAAATACTTGATCTAATCTTTCCATGTTTTCATCAAAAGTTTTTGAAAATATGATAATGTCATCTAAATAAACAAGACATATTTTCCATGAAATACCTGACAAAACTCTCTCCATGAGTCTTTCAAATGTTGTCCTACTATTACAAGTGCCAAAATGCAATACACAAAATTGCCAAAAACCTCCCCCTTCAATTGAAAATGCAGTTTCTGCAAGTGGAATTTGCCAAAAGGCGCTCTTAAGATCGCATTTTGTATATAGTTTTGAGCCCGACAATGATGCTAATGTGTCGTCTATCCTAGGCAAGGGCTGACAATCTTTAACTGACACATCATTTAATTTTCTAAAGTCACAACAAAATCGAATGCTCCCATTCTTTTTAGTAAAAATTACAATTGGAGAACACCAAGGACTACATGAGGGTTCAATTATACCCATGTCTGACATATCTTTAATTTCTTTTTCAGCTTCAAGTTTGGCCGTTGTTTTATAGGTTTAGCATTACCTGTATCAATTTTATGCTCAATTAAATCCGTACAGCCTATATCTGTTGATGATTTTGAAAATACATTTTGATGTTTAATTAAAATTTTCCTTGATTTTTTGCCTTGTTCAGCGGTTAAATTCTTACAACTATCCTGAAATAGAAATTGTAAATGTTCAGGAATTTCTATTTCTATTTTCGCATTCAGTTTTGCATTTGCAATTTTTATATTTAAATTAAGACTTTCATTAACAGTGGCTGCCTCAAAAACTTGAGCAACAGTATTCTCATAAATCTTGCATGTTTCTTTATTTAAATTTATCATTCTAATGGGTATAAAGTCATTTTTCAAATCTACAACAGCTTTGGCAATTAAAATTCCATTTTTAGTGACAAAATTTTGGTCAGGTTCAACTATTCCCACCAATTTTCTCTCAGTGCCATCAATAATTTTTCCAGAGACAATTGCTTCTGAAGACCTATATGCCATCATCAGAAATGGTACGTACTCATCCCAGTCTTTTTGATGTTTATTTACAAATGCTGAAGGCATATTTTCTATTGTACGATTTCCTCTTTCTATCATTCCGTCTGATTGAGGTCTCATTGGGGTTGTGCGAGTTTTAGTTATTCCCAATATTTTACACTTTCTTTGAATACATCCGACTCAAATTGAATACATCCGACGCAAAATTTGACCCTTGGTAAGAATGTAATTCTAATGGCACCCCCATTATAGTTATAAAATGGTCCACTAATTTCTTTGCAACAGTCACTGCATCAGGATGTCTTATAGCAATTGCTTGCATCCATTTTGAAAAATAATCTCCCACAACTAAAATGTATTTGTTTCCTTTCTTTGTTTTGGGCAGAGGTCCCAATATCCACTGCCACTCTCTCTAAAGGAGCTCCAACATTATATTGTTGCATTGGTACTTTAGGTTTCTTTTGTGGCATTTTGCAACTTGCACAAACATCGCATGATTTGCACCAATTTTCAACGTCTGATCTCATTTTATACTAAAAGAACCTATTATTGACATTGCTTAAAGTTTTCTTAATTCCCAGATGACCACTGGTCACACTATCATGGAAATGCTTTAATACAAAAGGTCTTAAATCTTTCGGCAACAAAATTTGCCATTAAGTGTCTTTCCCAGAGTCAGTTTCAAATTTCCTCTACCACATTTTATTGTTTATACACAAGGAGTCCTACTGGCTCCAATAACACTTGACTTCAGGGCTATATCTAGAAATATCAAACCATGTTGGTTTTAATCCATTGCTCTTATATTCTAATATTATTTTTATATTGGGATCCATCATTTACATTTCAGCTTTTTTGTCTAATTTATTTCCACAGGATTTCCTTCATTATTAGTCTCAATTTTTTTTTTACTTTTTATTAACACCATTAATTTCAGAGTTCTTTGCTTTTGTCATATTTCTTGTATTAACCACCCTTACAGAAATTTGACCCATAGAATGTACACTTTCATCTGAACCAAGATCAGAAGCAATGCTTTCTATCATATTTATTAAAATTTCTTGCGAAATTTTGGGTGTAACAAAATTTTCACTACAATCAATATTTTCTTGATTATGAAGGGGATCATCAAAGGAAGACCAGAGTACTTCTTCTTGATCTTGAAGGAAAGATCTATTACTATTAAGAGTTGCATCTATACTAGTACAAGACTTTTCCCCTAAAATATTTACATCCCCAAACTTTTCTTTATTTTGCACACATAAAGTTTTCCCAAAGGGGTTTCTGAGGCCGATATGGGCTTACTCGCATTACAATCTAAAGGTTCATTTTCGCCTTCTGTCTTTTCATACTTATTTTCTGCTCTTGGGCAATCAGTACAATTTGTAGTCAGACAAGGACGTCTACTTAACCCGTCTGCATTAGAATGTATTCTACCTGCACGATGTTTTATTTCAAAATCATAAGTCCCCAGTATTTCCAACCATCTAGCTATTTGTCCCTCAGGGTTCTTGAAATTCATGAGCCATCTTAGGGCACCATAGTCACTACGAACCAAAAAATGTCTCCTATAGACATGATGGTGAAAGTTTTTAATGCTACTAACAACAGCCAAAAGTTCATGTCACACAATATCTGCGTTCAAGTTTTGAAAATGTTTTATTTTAATAATAAATAACCCTTTCTTCACCATCTTGGACCTGGGATAAAAATGCCCCCCATTCCATCATTACTTGCATCAGCATCAATAATGAACAGACCCTCATCCCTAGGATAGGATAAAATGGGAGAACTAATAAATGCATTTTTAATGTGTCAAAAGCTTCTTCACATTTTATATCCCAAATGAATTTTTGACCTAATTCAGTCAATCTATGCAAAGGCTTGGCTATTGCAGCAAACTTAGGCACAAAACGCCCGTAATAAGAACAAAGTCCAAGAAAACTCCTCACTTGTTTTACAGTTTTGGGAATGGGCCATTCCTTAACTGCTTGTGTTTTCTCTACGTCAGTGGCTATGCCTTCTTCGCTTACAGTGTGACCAAGAAATTTACCTGTTTTTGCAGTAAACTGCACTTTTTGGGACTTAACTTCAATTTAGCATAAGTAAGTCTGGAAAATACTTGATCTAATCTTTCCATGTTTTCATCAAAAGTTTTTGAAAATATGATAATGTCATCTAAATAAACAAGACATATTTTCCATGAAATACCTGACAAAACTCTCTCCATGAGTCTTTCAAATGTTGTCCTACTATTACAAGTGCCAAAATGCAATACACAAAATTGCCAAAAACCTCCCCCTTCAATTGAAAATGCAGTTTCTGCAAGTGGAATTTGCCAAAAGGCGCTCTTAAGATCGCATTTTGTATATAGTTTTGAGCCCGACAATGATGCTAATGTGTCGTCTATCCTAGGCAAGGGCTGACAATCTTTAACTGACACATCATTTAATTTTCTAAAGTCACAACAAAATCGAATGCTCCCATTCTTTTTAGTAAAAATTACAATTGGAGAACACCAAGGACTACATGAGGGTTCAATTATACCCATGTCTGACATATCTTTAATTTCTTTTTCAGCTTCAAGTTTGGCCGTTGTTTTATAGGTTTAGCATTACCTGTATCAATTTTATGCTCAATTAAATCCGTACAGCCTATATCTGTTGATGATTTTGAAAATACATTTTGATGTTTAATTAAAATTTTCCTTGATTTTTTGCCTTGTTCAGCGGTTAAATTCTTACAACTATCCTGAAATAGAAATTGTAAATGTTCAGGAATTTCTATTTCTATTTTCGCATTCAGTTTTGCATTTGCAATTTTTATATTTAAATTAAGACTTTCATTAACAGTGGCTGCCTCAAAAACTTGAGCAACAGTATTCTCATAAATCTTGCATGTTTCTTTATTTAAATTTATCATTCTAATGGGTATAAAGTCATTTTTCAAATCTACAACAGCTTTGGCAATTAAAATTCCATTTTTAGTGACAAAATTTTGGTCAGGTTCAACTATTCCCACCAATTTTCTCTCAGTGCCATCAATAATTTTTCCAGAGACAATTGCTTCTGAAGACCTATATGCCATCATCAGAAATGGTACGTACTCATCCCAGTCTTTTTGATGTTTATTTACAAATGCTGAAGGCATATTTTCTATTGTACGATTTCCTCTTTCTATCATTCCGTCTGATTGAGGTCTCATTGGGGTTGTGCGAGTTTTAGTTATTCCCAATATTTTACACTTTCTTTGAATACATCCGACTCAAATTGAATACATCCGACGCAAAATTTGACCCTTGGTAAGAATGTAATTCTAATGGCACCCCCATTATAGTTATAAAATGGTCCACTAATTTCTTTGCAACAGTCACTGCATCAGGATGTCTTATAGCAATTGCTTGCATCCATTTTGAAAAATAATCTCCCACAACTAAAATGTATTTGTTTCCTTTCTTTGTTTTGGGCAGGGGTCCCAATATATCCACTGCCACTCTCTCTAAAGGAGCTCCAACATTATATTGTTGCATGGGTGCTTTAGGTTTCTTTTGTGGCATTTTGCGACTTGCACAAACATCGCATGATTTGCACCAATTTTCAACATCTGATCTCATTTTATGCCAAAAGAGCCTATTATTGACTTTGCTTAAAGTTTTCTTAATTCCCAGATGACCACTGGTCACACTATCATGCAAATGCTTTAATACAAAAGGTCTTAAATCTTTCGGCAATAAAATATGCCATTTAATATCTTTACCAGAGTCAGTTTCAAACTTCCTATACAAAATTTTATTGTATATACACAGGGAGTCCCACTGGCTCCAATAACATTTGACTTCAGGGCTAGATCTAGAAATATCAGACCATGTTGGTTTTAATCCATTGCTCTTATATTCTATTATTATTTTTATTTTGGGATCCATAATTTGCATTTCAGCTATTTTGTCTAAAATTATTTCCACAGGATTTCCTTTATTACTAGTTTCAATTTTTGACTTTTCATTAACACCATTAATTTCAGAGTCCTTTGCTTTTGTCATATTTTTTGTATTAACCACCCTTACTGAAATTTCACCCATAAAATGTACACTTTCATTTGAACCAAGATAAGAAGCAATGCTTTCTATCATCTTTATTAAAATTTCTTGCGAAATTTTAGATGTAACAAAATTTTAACGACAATCAATATTTTCTTGACTATTAAGGGAATCTTCAAAGGAAGACCAGAGTACTTCTTCTTGATCTTGAAGGCAAGATCTTGAGCACTTCTTCACTACATAATTTGTCATTGAAATTTCTTTCATGTCTTGTAGGGTTCTAATGGGAGAATCTATTAAGTGTTACATCTATAAAATTAGACTTTTCATCTAGGCTACTATTACTATTAAGAGTTACTAGTACTATACTTTTCCTCTAAAATATTTACATCCCCAAACTTTGTCTTTACTTAGGACACATAAGGTTTTCCCAAAGGGGTTTCTGAAGCCAAAATGGGCTTATTCGCAGTACAATCTAAAGGTTCATTTTCGCCTTTTGTCTTTTCATATTTATTTTCTGCTCTTATTCAATAAGTACAATTTGTAGTCAGACAAGGACGTCTTCTTAACCCGTCTGCATTAGATTGTATTCTACCTGCACGATGTTTTATTTCAAAATCATAAGTTCCCAGTATTTCAAATCATCTAGCTATTTGTCCCTCTGGGTTCTTGAAATTAATGAGCCATCTAAGGGCACCATGGTCACTACAAATTAAAAAAAAGTCTCCCATAGACATGATGGTGAAAATTTTTAATGCTGCTAACAACAGCCAAAAGTTCACGTCTTGTCACAAAATATCTGTGTTCGGGTTTTGAAAATGTTTTACTATAATAACAAATAACCCTTTCTTCACCATCTTGAACCTGAGATAAAACTGCCCCCATTCCATCATTACTTGCATCTGCATCAATAATGAATAGACCCTCATCCCAAGGATAGGATAAAATGGGAGAACTAATTAATGCACTTTCAATGTGTCAAAAGCTTCTTGACATTTCATATCCCAAATGAATTTTTGACCTAATTCAGTCATTCTACGCAAAGGCTATGCTAATGCAGCAAACTTAGGCACAAAACGCCTGTAATAAGAACAATGTCCAAGAAAACTTCTCACATTTTTTACAGTTTTGGGAATGGCCCATTTCTTAATTGCTAGTATCTTCTCTACATCCGTGGCTTCCTCGCTTACAGTGTAACCAAGAAAATTCACCTGTTTTTGCAGTAAACTGCACTTTTTGGGACTTAATTTCAATTTAGCATTAGCAAGTCTGGAAAATACTTGATCTAATCTTTCCATGTGTTCATCAAAAGTTTTTGAAAATATGATAATGTCATCTAAATAAACAAGACATATTTTCCATGATAGACCTGACAAAACTCTCTCCATGAGTCTTTCAAATGTTGCACTACTATTACAAGTGCCAAAAGGCATTACACAAAATTGCCAAAAAACATCCCCCTTCAATTGAAAATGCAGTTTTAGGTTTATCAGTTTCTGCAAGTGGAATTTGCCAGAAACCGCTCTTAAGATCTCATATTGTATATAGTTTTGAGCCCGACAATGATGCTAATTTGTCATCTATTCTAGGCATGGGCTGACAGTTTGTAACTGTCACATCACTTAATTTTCTAAAGTCACAACAAAATCTAATGCTCCCATCCTTTTAAGTAACCGTTACAATTGGAGAACACCAAGGACTACTTGAGGGTTCAATTATACCCCTCTCTGGCATATCTTTAATTTCTTTTTCAGCTTCAAGTTTCTTAGACAAGGGTATGCGATATGGGCGTTGTTTTATAGGTTTAGCATTACCTGTATCAACAAGAGCAGACCATTTCGATTTGTCCCAACTATCAAATATTTTCTTATTTAAAATACTGACATTGACACCAGTGTCCACTAAAATTGACAAATATTCTACCCCTATTTTTGTGGCAATAAAATATCCCTCATTTTCATCCCACAAACTTTTTAAAATTAACTTTGGGGGACTCTGGCTGTTCGTCGATCTTCTCCCCCTGAAGTCGACTGTGTCATGTTTTCCGATGCAGGGTTCTGGAAACTACCCCTGTTAAATGGCCTCCCACCATTTCTGTTGTGATTGAAATCATTGTGTCTTCTATTATTTTGTCTAACAAAATTTTGCCTTTGTCCCTGATTTTGTTGTTTGGTCTCTAATTTGTCATTTTTTAGCTCTTTAACCTCATTTGATACTGTTTCAATTATATTTAAAACATTTTCCATTTTGTCCATTAATGTATTGCTATTTTCACCAACCCCTACTGATTTTATATTAAAATTTCTATTTCTATCATTACTGTTTCTATTTCTGTCAGAAACATGCATTGCATCTAGTTTTACAGCAATTTTTTCTGCCTCAGATAAAGTTTTGGGACAAACCTCCCTCAATCTTATTCTTACTTCTTTGAACGGTATTGCATCAATAAAATAGTCAAGTGCCAAAGTTTCAATTACATTGGGACTTGCACTTGGATATGCCTTGCGAGTCAATTTTTTAATTGATTGTGCCAATTCTGGCAAACTTTCATCTCGTCTTTTTGTACGAGTTTGTAATTCACTTCTGAAAACTTCTGCTCGGTTTATTGAACCAAAACGAATAGTGAGTACATTTACTATTTTGTCATAATCTCTCCTATCATTCCCATTTAATTCATTTAGTAAGCCCCTAGCCTCCCCTGTTAAGCTACTGGCTAAGTACAAAGATTTTGTCTGATAGTCCCATCTATTTAAATCAGCAATTATGTCAAATTGTGCTAAGTAGTCCTCTAAATCTTCATTACCACTGTAATTTTGTGGTTTCATTTTTTGTGTAGTTTTATTTAAAGTACCCATAGTATCAGCATGGTAATTTACATTTCTGTCTTGCAAAGGTGTACTACTTGCTTGTATATTTCTGTCATGTTCCTGTACCAAACCAGGTCTATTGTTATTTGCACTGAAAATTGCAAATCCTTGTTTTTCAACATTATCAGGTCTTATAACTGATTTTTGTATATCTTCCATTTTGTCATTTACTGTACAAATCAAATTTCTCATCTGGTTTTGCATAATATCAAAACCTCTTTCTAAATTTTGGTTCAGAGCAAATATTTGTCTCTCAAGCACACTAAAAACTTTCTCTGTTTTATCTGTTATGTTTTGATCACCTGCATTGTGATCCTCTACATTAAAATTTTGCTCATTAGCATGATATATTTCAGTCTGATCTTCAGCTCTGTCTCCAGTACCAGGACCAAAGGAAACAACACCAGAGTTGTCTTCCATTTTTCCAGTAATATTTTTAACACAGTAACAAAATTTAGTGTGTAAAAGAAACTTCTCAGTTTTCTTTTTTTTTTTTTTTTTTAATTTACTTTAGTCACCACCAGCACTTGAAAAAATACTAATTCATTTATTTTCTAATTTTCAGGAATTGACCCCACCGCCTTGACACCAATTGTAACGGGCTGGGTTTTGGTGTTAGTACTACTACAAGATAGACTGTGATAGACAATGAAATTTTACAATAAAATTTAAAAATTGTACATACAGTGTAGTGTTAATACCACTTGTAAGAACAACTCTACAATTGAAAAGGGAAAACATATATCAGTGGGACCTGAACTGTATAAAGTAAGCCAGTAAAAGTTACACCAATATATTTTAAAGGGCTACCACACAAGAAAATTTATCCATCCTCGAATACCAACCAATTTATTGCTTGCAAATACCACAGTACAAGAGATAGAATAAAAATTGAAAAATTGAAAAGTACAATACCAAAAACCACTGCAACTACAAAAAGAAGGTCCGTCAAGATACTGTCTTTTGGTGACAAGATCAAGATAAAGATTATTTTAACATTCATGATTTATATATTTAAAAAAAATAAATGAGCGGTAACTTCTATGAGTTGGTAGCGTCCATCACTGGTACTTCTGGAGTTAGAGACTGAGCTTGATCTTTTATGCAAACCACTTTTATAGCCAAATTGCCAAAATCAAACAATGTATTTTATACTTAAACTCCTGATCATGAGTTTACTTTGAAATTGAGAAAAACAGTATGCCTGCTAATTTAATAGCAATGGTATCCTTTCAAAACTATTTAC
>JAULBM010063630.1:0-10235 GCA_032357055.1 Geukensia granosissima | reverse complement strand
CCTAAAAGCATCCCAATATTATGCTTGTTAACATTTAAAATATGAAAAAGGGTATAAATACGAATTAAAAAAAGTTGTTGAGGATGCCTCCGGGGGTGGGGTGCACGGTAGACCTACCTAACCCACGGACTAAAGCCAGTGAGGGAATTTCGTATTACGACAGAAATATCGATTTAAACCACGATACGCTTCTATTGGTTATTGCTTCATTTTCTTAATTTTATGTTTCCTAAACCGACTCGCGCTGACTGGGTTTATTTGTATATCTAAGATAAACGGACATGAGTTATTTTCGGGTACTGGAATGTATGTTTGAAAGATACGGTTTACATCTTTCCAAAATTGTAATTTGTACAATCCCTTGAATATCTTTATATTTGGCTTTTCGGCGTTCATTACGTCATGAACTTTTTATTTTATTTTTCCATGAATGTATCTATAAATTTATAAATATAAAATCATGGAATGTGGCATGATCGCCACTGAGGCAGCCATCTACCAAATGACAGTCGAATTTAAACTTCTACAGGTAAAGTTTAACTGATCTTCCTATTTCTGACCCCTAGCGTGTCTATTGAAGGTGAATAGCTTTACATGCAGTTCAATTTGGCTTTTCAATATTTTTATAAACATGTTTAAGATGTGGATCTTGTATTTCTGACATATATTCCATATTCTTTTCTTTTAAATAATATTATTAAGGTGTTTTCTCCTGTGCTGTGTGGAGGTCGTAAAAAGCTTCCCCGTGCTTGAGTTGTATGTTCTTATCGATTTTCGGGTACTTGAATGTATATCGGAAAGATGCGCTTTACAGCTTTCGCAAATTGTGATTTGTAAAATTAAAATCAAAATTAAATGTCTGTTATCTTTATATTTAGCTTATCATTACGTTGTGAACTGTACATGAATGTATCTAGAAATTCATAATGTTTTACTGATCTTCCTTTACTTGGCCCCCAACGTGTCTGATAAAGGTAATTCCAGAAAAGCACTTTACACGCAGTTTAATTTGGCCTTTGATTATTTGTAAGGATCTTAACTTTCAGACATATCTTCCATATTTTTTCTTTAAACTTAGTAAATATTCTTTATAAATAAAACATGTAAAAGGTAAAACATTGATGATTATTACTGTTTACTTTTTTTCAAAATAACAAAGTAACTCTGCTCAGCTAGATTGACTAATGATTTAAAGCCGTTACTGAATGACTGTAAAAGGTTTCAGTTTTGCGTGGATAATGTTTTACAAGAAAAGATAAAGAAAACTGATAAATGCTCTCTCAACGATATGGGTATAATCAAAGTTTTGCATCAGTGTGACGTCATTGATACCGTCACTAAAATAAACATTTGGAGTAAACACTGTCAATTCTCCGAAATATTTATCCTCGGGAATTCTGCCATAAGTAAAACAGAAATAGCCTTGACTCCATTTGATACAAGATATGTGAACTAACTTACTCTTTAGAAACATATCAGTAATGTGAACTTTGTCCAATCACCTCCAATTTGTTAACCTTCAATAACAGCAAAATCTCAAAGATTACACACTTCTCCCGATTCAGTTTTTATCAATCAATGTGATTGACAAGGCTCATTTTGTGAAAGATGAATCAGTAATTGAAAGTTACATCTTGTATTGACAAACTATGGTATAAGAAAATATTGCTACGGGAATTACAAGTTCTTCATTTGTACTGTTGACGTTTTAATAAATACAATTATATTGAAGTGTAAGACCATTAGATCGAAGTGTATACAAGTCGGATGGAATTAGTTTTAGATGGAACCGATCTCTGCTGGTTCAATATCATTAATTGTTCTCCTGGAAAATTCAGATATGTTTGTTGATACATGCATCGTGAACAAGGTCGCGTGAAGCTGTTTCCTTTGGGCTAACTCCAACCTCAAATGCAAAAAAACGGAGGAATAATTTCTTATACGTTGACTCTTTAAGTGTTGTATTGTTTAACTTAAGTTCCAATCTCCAAATAGTAGGTAGGTCTTATATAAATTAGTTCACATTATTTCGAAGATACCAAAAGGACAGACGTTTCGTTTTCTCAAAAGACTGTCAAGTCCATGGACAACAACGAAAGACAAACGTCAATTCACAAAAATACAAAGACAACTTAAACTTCAATAACACGAACACCATGAAAACGAGAGTAGGAACAGAATAGTAAGCAGCAAAGTAAGTGCATATAAAGATCACACAAAAATCTCACAACCAAATTTTGCACAATTAAAGATCTATCAGAGTACAAATATTTGGTTTTTGTGCGATCATATCTATTTTGAACAAAATACCTCCAAAAATTGATTATTTTTACCGAAAATGTTAAATTCTTGTCAAAATAGTCAAATATACCCTTTCATTTTGACAAAAAGTGTACAAGAAAAAGTCATGAATTATTAAAAGACGATTATTAAACAACATTTTCACAACAACTTATTACTGTATCACAAAATCTAAAATTTGGGCCAAATATGGGGCTTAACGTACCTACTCCTTTGACATGAATGAAACGCTACATGCATTTATTTTCATAAAAGTATCCGGTGTGTAGTGTGATTCTCTCCATTTTTGGCAGTAATCAGTAAACCTCTAACCATTTCCATATTAAAGTTGTTGACTGGAAGTAAAATTATTAGGCTTCAAATCTTTGTTGTGTAAATTTTTGCTTCTTTTAGAGAAATTTTTGCATAAACATTCAGAATGATAAGACTAAAAATGATCAATTTGACTGCTTTCGTATCCACATTAAGTAAAAATAGGAGATATTTTAATTTCACGTTGCTGAAAATCTGCACAATGTAATGTCGGTTGTCTATTTGCAAAAAATAAGTTATTATTTTTATCTTTTAGTAACAAAATAATACCCGTTACCATTGAATTCAACACAAACATGTTACCATCTGTGGTTTAAGCTTTACAAATTTGAAGGGTGAATAAAATGACGTTAACCGTGTCTCTATCATAGGGATGTTCGGGTCGAGCACAAAACTTCCCCGTTGACTGCAGCAAACCATCAGCTCGAAATTGCTTGCTATTTTTATAACGTGTGACAATGATTCACGTCATAAGGTATACTAGATGCTTTTGAGGGGGTAATTTAGAAGTTCACCGTCTCTTTATATGACCTGTACAATGTGAGTTTACATGAACAGGACATTTGCTCTCCTCATACGTTGAATTATGTTCAGTTGAAATGGTTTTTTTCTTCATTGCCTAAAAAAGAATTAAAGATCGAACGCTTCCTCCAAAGACTGCGTGGGAGTAAAAGAAATAAATAAATAAAAATCATTTCAAATAAAATAAACTTGGTACTGTAACACACAGAGGTACATAAATGATACAAAAGAGAAGATATGTGGCAAATTTCAGGAAGACCATCCTCCATCTGAGGAACGGAGGAAATTGTTGAATCTTAAAAGGAATTCGTAGATACCAAAGTGGCAGACAGACTTTGTTAAGTCAGAAGACAGACAAGTCCATGGACAACTAAATGAAACAAAACACAGACATAGAACATACAACAGTACACTGAAAACTAATTGCCATTGTATTTTGAAAGCACTGGGGCGATACTTCTGCTGAAGGTTCATGTCCCCGAGCCGGTTATCAGAATTGTCTGACATGAAATTTATCAAACAATGTTTTATACAGAAATTTTCTTCTGCATGTGTTAAAATTATAAAGCTCTGAAAGTACGGAAATGCCCCGAAAAGAATTGTATTTATTAGTTGTCCCTGCGTCTGATTTAACTTCCCATTTCGATTTGTTTGGATTTGAGAGCTTCTTTTTCTATGTTTGAATCTTTGACTTCCTTTGTAATTACAGTAACAGGGAGAAAATACCTCAACACAGTAGGTACCCAAAGGAACTGCTACAACCTGTCTTTAAATTTTAACGCCAGACCTAGTGTAAATATTGTAAAGAAGAATTTATCATCTCCTCTCTAGTCCAGTAAAGTTATCCTTTGTTGTTACTTTTCATCCGAGAAGGAGTGTTATTTTTATTTTTGATCTATTTAATGAAATGCCCACCAAACGATATATGCAAATATCTGTTTAATAAGGTAATGGGGAATTGTAGTAAAAAGGATGGAAAAATCGTAATTGTCAACAGTTTCAAATTGTTTATCAAAGGCGCATAGTTTATTTTAAACAACAAGAGATTTTGAACATTCCGAAAATTGTTAATACCATTATACAATACAATTTCCCAGAAATTAAAATAAGATGGGAGATTTTTTTACTGCTGCATAGGTATGAGAGATATCAGGTAATTCTATGCACATTACATTCAAATTATTTCTGTTTGAATTATGTCTGAATAATATTTTCACAATATTTGACCATTTCAACGGTAATTCACGAATATTGGAAAGTCTTTTTTATTCACGTCATACATTGAAATGTTATACGTTCTCAAACATGCTTTATACAGATTTGTTTGACATTATTAAGTAGATCAATTCTGATTTTTTTAAATAAGTAATTATAAAACAGATTAAAAGAAAAGGTGATTATTAATAATTTCACAGATATCTTGAAAGTAATTTATATAAAAATAAGAGATGTGGCATGATCGTCCATGAGACAGCCACCCACCAAATGACAGTAGAATTAAAACATTCACATGTTCCATTACGACCTTCAACAATGAACTAGAGTCCATACTATAACGGAAGCTATAAAAGGCCCTCTAATTACAAAATGTGAAACAATACATAAAACACGACAATCGACCTAATCTATTGCAAACATGGGGAGCAAATAACAATAAATGACTTATTAAACAACGCCAACCAATGGACTACAGGTTCCTGGCTTGGGACAGGCACATAAGTATTTGACGGGGTTAATCCGGCTGGTGAGCGCTCAATCCTCCCCCTAACCTGGGACAGTGGTGTGACAAAACATCAATCAAAACACACTATAAAAATTGGTTAAAATGGATTAAACACTTGAGATCGATACTGATAACAAATATAATGAAAACTTAATAAAGATAAAACAAAATTATCGACCTCAAAAGAGTACTCGCAGTTGATGTCTGCTAGTTAACATCAAAAAGCGACATATATGAAAACAAAGTTTTCTTTCACAACGGTGTCAATATTAACACGTCCATTTGGATTTAGTGTTTAAATATCAATAGAAGTCAAATAAAACATGGGTCGTGCAAATGTCAAACAAATATGTATAGACTGGAAGTAGAAAATGTCATAACATGTACAAACTGTTAAGTCCGTATTAAGCTATTAACAAGAAAGGCAATATTAGTACCAATCAAAAATTAAATCAATCTATGCTGAATTCATTAAGTAAAAGTACTTATAGCTATTGACTATTCATTTATACCCATTGTAAAATTTTTGACGATTCAGATATGGTTTGAAAATATGACTGTAATCTTTTGTTGAAATATAAGAACTTTTCCGCGATTGCATGCATATTTACCAAATAAGCCGTTATAAGAGGATTGAGGTTATTTAAAAAAAATGTTATTAATAGTATGTGCCTTTTGCTATATTAAAAGTATTTTTTATTTCATATTAAATATTAACGTTATATTAAATTACAATTAGTAAAAAAATACAAAGAGTAGTAAAAATAATTTTCCGATTTTCCCATGGACACCAACTACACTCCTCTCATTGCAGATTTAGTCTTTAAAAAATACCGTACTTATCATGATGTGCTTTTAAAATTCAATTATACATAATTTGTACAATGTTTTCACCTGATCCTGATGTTTTGATTCTTAAGAATTTATATTAATAAAAACTAATAAAAGGGTTTGACTGTTGCACTGGTTGGATTGTCCACAAAAATGTAATAAAAGGCACACCTTTTCGTTTTCCAATTAAACTTTCCCTTTTCATGACAGGAACTTGGCTTTTCAACCTTCTAATAGTGTTTGCAATTTCATACGTTATGGTGTGTATATTTAAATATCTGATTTAAATTCTGATAGTTATTATATCTGTCAGATTTTACAGCAATGAGGAGAATATCACACACTGTTAAATCACTCATAAAAGTTAACCACCGGTACAGAGCTTCCCGTCGCAAATGTCTGCAATTTCGACAAGGATCTCATTCGTTATTCTAAAATAACATTAGCTATAAGGTGAATCAATTAAAAGTGCTTTGTTGAAACGTACAGATCAATTAAAAATCATTAATGGAGGATATTAATACAACATTGCTCTCAAAACTCTACAACTTTGCTATCTTTTACACTTATATTGGCCATCTCGTTGCCATTATATATACATATACATGGCATTGCATCTTATTTAATCATTATGATTTTCTTTAACATTGGTAATGTTGTATTTTTTTAACTATACAGAACAAAATATTTATAGACATACCATTTGTAATAATCTCTTTAGGTTTTATTATTCTATCATCTGGTAAACTGCGAACATTTATTGGGAGGTATCTCTCAATTACTTGTTTTTGATTTTATGTTATTCCTTTCTATTTTCACAATTGACCACGAAGAATAGATTTTACATCTGACGAAATGATTGTAACCCGCCGCACATTGATACACTTGTCTCAAGTTAAGGCTTTTGGTCACTAGATTGTTTTCCTGTCATTTTTTATTTTCATGGTTTTTATTGTTCTTAAGTATATTTAGCTTGTAATTTAACATTAATATTAAGATTATTAATTTTGGAGATAAAGAGCCTGTTATCTGGAGTTGGATTGAATCATTGTTGAAGACATTATATAAACCTCAACATTTGAAACTTTCGGTGGCTGTTTGGTGAGATGTCTTTTGACATTTACTCCATTTCTTGACATTATAAATGTTAAGGTTATTCTTTTACTAAGGTTTAATATAATGGGACCTCGGTGGCCGAGTGTTCTGGGAAGTTGGGGGAAACTTAGCCTTACAGATCAGTGTAGCCTATCACCATACGACGTTAGAACGCCCGTGACTTTGTAACATACAAAAACGATAATAATCTTTGTTAGGTCAGATTCCTGCCCACAGTCGGTAGTTTTCTCCGGTTTCTTTCTGTTATTATGATAAGATATGAAGATCTGACCACCCAAATATGATTGAAATGTTGTGGAAAGTAGCGTTACTCCCTAACCAAGGAAACAAAATTGATGAGTTTTAACATTCTTCTACTAGGGCAATGACATAATTACAAGTAGAAACAAATAATAAGAATATATTGTAATTTTTTAATTTATGTGCCTGTCCCACACTAGCAACCTGTAGTTCAGTGGATTTCGTACTTAATGTGCATGTCCCACGCTAGCAACTCGAAGTTTAGTGGACGTCGTTCTATATGTGTCTGTCTTATGTCAGCAACTGGTGGTTTTTAGTAGATGTCGTACTTTATAGATGTCAAATTCTACAAGAAGCACAGATAATAAAATATAGAAGACAGAATATACTACTATTAAAAAATCAAAACTAATTAATGCACCAGAAGCTACATATAAGAAATCAAAGAAATTACTAAAAACTTACAGGAAATTGAATTTTTTGAAAATTTATAACCTTTCCTTTAAACCGAAAATGACTGATACCGGATTGGGAAAATGGATAATGCGGCGGATGACTTTAAAGAGACTTGAACTACTAATCTATCCGGACCACATGAGTTCACTCCCGTTTTTTTCTTTTGGTTGGGTCTGCATTATTTATAGTTCATTGAAGAGACAAGACAAATTTGAAATAAACTTAAAGATAATACGAAAACAAAAGAACAAAGGGTTGTAATCCGTGAACTCCTTTACAAAAGAGGAGTGGGATCAGGTGCTCTTGAAGGGTAAGCATCTCCTATCTTTTGTATTAGGTTTAAGTTTTATATGTGCCATGTTTCGTATTGTTCGTATTGTGGAGAATATTTTGTCTGCCGTCTTTTCCTTTATAGCCACCCCTTCGGTTTTCCTTCGCTTCCTCTTGATATTTACTGTGACAGACGTAATAACAATAGCTCTCCTAAGGCGAGGTAAAAAAATAAAGGTAATATTAGGTTTGTTTTTTAGGAAAAAAGATGTAAAATGTTACAATAAATCTGATTGTGGGCAAAATCTCATCGGTGTTCCTGACATGCCAGTTATTAAAAAACACACCATTTTTATTCCAACCCTAATAAAATATGAAGGAAACGAGACATAGATACGTACGATATTCAAGTCATCCATGTAACGATAAACCAATATACGCTGGCACTGTATTGGCTGCTTCAGTATCAATTAACATCCATTTTATTCAAAATAAATCATATTTAAAGTCTGTAGATTTCTTTAGAAATTCTGCTGATAAGTTTGGCAAGTTGACATGCAACACCACGAACTCCAGAAATATCCGAAAATAAAAAAGAAGAAATTCTAATCAAGTCTTCGAAATAAATTGTCTATCGTTTTATTTTGTTGGCCATGGTCTTTTCTGTCTTCAGACTTAACGATTTCTGTCTGCCCCTTTGGTATCTTTGAATTCCTTTCAGTAAATTTCAATCCACTGTTATTTTTATTAAGAGATATGTTTTTATATCATTATCGTACTTGATAATAGTCTATGAGAATTTTCGCACACATTATGTCTATCCTGCTTTATTTTTTTACCCCTAGATGATTCTATAGATATTGGCAAAAATGTTTGAACATAAAGAATGACGAAGTTACAAAACATTGGTCAATTTCGCCGACAATACGCTTGAATTTTATCTTCATGCCGTCTTGATTTCATTCATAGAATTTGTAATTGTTCCTCTCACGAGTTAATCAGTTTTGTATTAGAACTGTTATTTCTGGTTTGTTTTTTTATTTATCATAATTTCAATCTTAATCTTAAAAACAGCTATTGTCTTGCTGTCGGTTATGACTTTTTAAAGCTGGAAATGACTTTCAGGCAACTGGTGGTCTTGCTCCAGCTAAGATCTTTTTGTATATATTCAATCAAAATTTTTTTGACTTATCTGCACAATCTAAAAAAATCTTAACTCGTCTTGATAGAATGAATGGCACTTCACAATGTTGCTTGAAAATTTACCTACTCCTGAGTTATGTCTAGAATATTATCCGCAACCTGTAGACACAGAAAGATGAATTTTGGCCATTGATTACATTTTGGGTGGAAACTGCACCGAAGGTTTCTGATTTTCATGGGGATGGGCTAAACAGATACATGTAATACACAATTCCTTTGTCATTCAACTTCTCTTAGGTAATAATATATCGAGTACGAAATTGAAAGCTCAGTAATTGCACTTGAAGCGAAGACTGTGTCAAATGTTTCAGAACTCAGGATTTATTTGGTTATTTGGATTAGGGAACTAAATCTATGCTTGCAAATCCGTTCATATACCGGTGGGGACTAACATCGATTTCAACTATACACCGGCTTTGTCTACTGAGTAACACGAAGGGTGCAAATAGTGGAATAGGAGTTGCTTACCCCTCCGGAGCACCTGAACTCACCCTGGTTTTTGTCGGGTTCGTACGCGTGTTACTCAAGCTTCAGTTTTCAGTGTAGTGTTGTGTGCTCTATGTTTGTCTTTCGTTTCATTTTCTTAGTCATGGATTGTCTGTATTCTTAACTTAACGATTTCTGTCTGCCCCTTTGGTATCTTTGAATTCCTTTTAGTAATTGCACTTGAGATGTAGACAGCACTAACGGTTTTCAAATTTTCATAATGCCCCCATTACTGGAAACACAGTAATACACATTATCATGACATTACTGTTTTCACGTTTGAACGAAATACTGGAAAACTTTACGTAAGTTCTTGGTAGTGTAGCCTAAGGTTCCATTATTATTTGTCAAGCAACACCTCTAAGATTATTTATTCAAAACTGAAACTTTGCTAAGTAATCACACTTGTGATGTCGACTATTCTATTTTTTTTTAAATTTTGATAATATCACAGGTCAATCTACATCAACACCCTTAAACTATATATTATTCTGTCTGTTACATTATCAAATTTCGAATTTTACGGTTTTTTGGGGTGCTCTCAACTTATTCTTATTCAGCTTGACAATCATTTCTCAAATTTTAAGTAATCTCAAAATGATGAAGCTATCTTTGATATTAATCACTTTAATAACAAAATCTTATACAAAATTTTTTTTCGTTTTGCATTTTACATTTTGTAAGGCTGTCTTTTATTATTTCACATTATACTATTTAACTACAACACATCCAACCTACTATAGCCTGATAAGTTTCAGCTATCAAAGGTCTTCAT
>JAULBM010063620.1:0-10235 GCA_032357055.1 Geukensia granosissima | reverse complement strand
GGAAAAGGGGAACAACTCACACTCAAATTCAAAATTACACAAAAACACTTACGACCATACAACATAGGATATAACACTTTCAATCGAAATGTTCAGTATATTTATTTGACCTTTGATATTAAGATAATCTGATCATTTTCAGTTTGTACGTGACAAATAAAAAAAATCATTTCTATCTTTTGAAATGTAAATAACATAAAATAAATAATATTTTTTTTATTGGTTTTATTTCCATCGATTTGTAAATGTTGTTAGACAAAAAAGTATTCTTAGACTTCACATGAAATGAAAAAATCATAAATTTTAAAAATGTTCAATAAAATACGGGTCAATGATAGTGTAATTCCTAAGATCTATGAATTATGACAATTTTTCATAAAAATATCAGTCTGCTGTTCCTATTTTAGTTCAAAATGATAAATCGACACTAAATGGTCAACTATTATGATTATAGTTATACAAATATTTGGTTCTAGAGAGGGAAAAACCTTTTTTGTTAACAACCACTCTGATTCTAACAAAACGTACTCTGGAGATGACATTTGCGGAACGCTAGATTTCTTGATTGACAACATTTTTAAAATATTTGGAGGACGTGTGATTCAACAGACTGTCGGCATTCCAATAGGGACCAATTGTGCCGAATAATTCCTTTATTCGTAGGAAGCTCTTTTCATCAGAGCCTTCTGCAGAGAAAAGAGAAAAAGTTGGCTCAATCTTTTAGTTTCAAGTTCTGCTATATAGATGATGTCTTTTCATTGAATAACTTTTTAAAATTTTGTGACTATATTGACCGCATCTATCCCTTTGAACTTGAAATATCTTTGATAAGTCTACCCGGTCTTACAACTAGACATTGACAGTAACAGTAGGTTTAAAAAACTTTAAGACAAAAGGGATTTTACAATTGTAGACTTTCCCTTTATGTCTAACCTGCATACGGAGTGTAAAACACTACTCCAGGACTTGTGTTTCCTATCAGGATTTTACTGATAGAGAATGTCTGCTGACAAAAATTCTACTTAGCCAAAGGTTTATCAGGGACAGATAAGATCCATCCCGCCGGATATTTTTCGGTCGTTATCATAAATGGGTGGACCGATACGAAATATAGCCACTAGTGGAGCAGGAGTTGTTTACTCTTCTGGATACCTAAACTCAACCTGATTTTGTGTTTGTTTCAATTAAGAGGTGTCAGATGTAAACAAATTCCTTTTTATGGTTATATGTAAATGACAATAGCGACATCATAGTAAATAACTGACCACACTGGCTGTTTATTGCCTCCTACCTGAAAGTAGGCTTTTAATTAACAAATTTTACCATTAAGCCTTATGGAGAACTTTTTTGTCCATTGCCAGAATGTGGTGGTAAATTCAGTCTAGTTATGTATTAACTAATAAAATTGAAATCTGCACTACTTTCTGAAATTGATGATGATTCTGAATTTTAATCATTATTTTCCCTGTTTTCAAAGCTGTCAAATGGACTATAACCAACTTGTCCCCTCATTGTTTCTCTCGCTTTTTCAACTCAAAATAATAAAGATTATTGTTATTTTTCATTAACAATCATTCACGAAAAGGTAAGTGGAATATATTTGTGGGCGAAAAAAAACTTCTCTAAATAAATTCGGCTCTCGTATTCCATAAAACAGATAGGTGCACAACATTGATAGTCTGACAGAAATAATGAGTAAATGGGATGACAGCGTTACCACACATAACTATAATTTTCCACTTTGATCTATTATTTTTCAAAGACAGATCATTTTCATTATAAAATAAGTGCGTTGGTAAACATGTCAATACTATAGAGGTCATTAATGTTTAAATATTTTGTTAAAACTATTTCCGTTCGGCAACATAAAAAGCTTTAAAATCTGTATGGATCTAACCAATTACCCAAAACAGGCTATGGTCAACGTGGATAAAGAAACACTATATTTCCTTATGCAAACATTACCAACTTGTCAAATGATTGGATACTATTGAGACTGTTGTACCAATTCACCAAGATTTTAAAGACTTGGTCAGGGTGCGAATGTGAAAATCAAATAAAAATCAAACGGCTGTTCACAACAGAACAAAGGTTTTAGAAGGAAATAGTTCAGAGTTTTTCTAGAATAGCAGCGAACTGTTTGATTAATTTGTAACTTTAGAATAAATAATTTTTGGAATATAGAAAAATTAAAATGGATAAAAATACAGTTGATAAAATGTAGCACTTTAATAAGAATTCACGAAAAACAGGTATTAATGGCAACTAATTATTTTTATTCACTCAAATTATTAAGACCTGGCCAGCGTGATGACTTGAACAATGTTTGTTAACGTTGTAAACCTATTTACTTATTATTTCTTTCAAACTAGCAATGTTGCCTTCTGTTTTATGGTACAAGAATGTCGATGAACGATATCGGTTCCCGTTAATCACTCCCGTAATCTTATTATTAATTAGCGATAATACCGAGCATTCTGTGTTAAAAATCTGCACACATACAAGGAAATGTGGAAATTAATCACTTGGCCTTCCTGTGTTTCTGCAGTTTTTATTAAGGCTTAAAAAAATTAGAGTGATGTTTCGTTTTTCTGGGAATATCAATATCAATTTTGGCATTGTCTCAAATTTTTGAATTTTTTAATTACAAGTTGAAGTTTGACTTCTCACGTTTTGACCCCTAGCGCATCCGATTATTGCAAGAAAGCAGTTTGTTCTCAAATGAATTTTGATAAATTTATAAAAAAAAATCCCTATGAGGAATGGGTTTCTTGTCTTCTCAAATTTTTTCCCATTTTTTTCCAATCATACATATAGAAATGATTACCTATGAGACATCCGCCCAAAACGTAAAAATTACAAACATCTATAGATTACCGTAACGCCTTTAACGATGGACAATTTTTATTAATAACAGAAGGAAACAATGTCAAAATTATAGCTATCGAGAGCATATAGGGAACATTGACTAAAATTTAGTTTTGATGTAAATTAGCTTTAGTTGTTGTACAATGCTTTTTAGCTCACCTGGCCTAAAAGACCGTGTGAGCTTTTTCGTCCGTCGCCCGGCCGTCCACAATTCACATTTTAATCTTCTCCTGAAATCGCTTGGCCAATTTTGACCAAACTTTGGTGGAATGGTCCACTTTCAGAATTCTTCTTGTCTGAAACTGCTGAGCCAATTCAAACCAAACTTTAGTGGAATGTCCTTAGATGGTCCTCTACCAAAATTGTATCCGGCATACCCGCCGACGAACCAAGATGGCCGCCACAGCGGAACTTAGTTGAGCATGGGACCTTATGGGAAATTCACTGAAAAGTCTTCGTCTTTAACTGCTGAGCCAATTAGAACCAAACTTTAGTGGAATGGTCCTTAGATGGTCTTCTAACAAAATTTTATCAGGCATCCCCACCGACCAACCAAGATGGACACCACAGCCAAACATGGGACCCTATGGGAAATTCATTTAAAAATCCTCTTGTATGAAACTGCTGAGCCAATTATAACCAATTTTTAGTGGAATGGTCCTGAGATGGTCCTCTACCAAAATTTTATCCGGCATCTCCACCGACGAACCAAGATGGCCGCCACAGCGGAACTTAGTTTAACATGAGACCTTATGGGAAATTCACTTAAAAATATTCTTTTCTGAAACTGCTGAGCCAATTGGAACCAAACTTTTGTGGAAAAAGGAATTCGAAGATACCAAAGGGGGAGATGACTAAGTTGGAAGACAGACGAGACCATGGCCAACAAAATGAAACGAAAGACAAACGTAGAACACACAACGCTACACGGAAAACTAAAGCTGGACTAACATGAACCCTACAAAAACCAGGGTGAGTTCAGGTGCTCCGGAAGGGTAAGCAACTCCTGCTCCACTAGTGTCACCCGTCGAGTTACTCATTGTAGAAAAAACGGTGATATTTCAGTTGTCTTGATAAGTTCAAATATTAGTGAAATGGTCGTTAGATGGTCCACTACCAAAATTATATCCGACATCCCCACCGACGAACCAAGATGGCTGCCACAGAGGAACTTAGTTTAACATGGGACCTTTTGGGAAATTCACTTAAACATCTACTTGTCTGAAACTGCTGAGCCAAATGGAACCAAACCCTCTCAGAATTTTATCCGGCATGCTAACCGACCGATAATAACTATTATACATAAATCTGAATTGGCCAAAAAATGTCATATGGCATATAACATAAATGGGACGAGTAAAATCTGCCGGGGCAGGATGCAGAGTCTCCCAGCTGCTTTTTCTAGTTTTGACATTATACATCTTCTCAACTGTAATCCAGGTGAGAGATCACAGGCTCCTGGGAGCTTCTAGTTTTCAAGTTGTATGGGTAAATGTATTCATCAACTGATAAGTAAAGTAATGTATTAAAATTTACAAGCTTTATTCATTTCCATAAATGATTAGTTGTTTAGTTAATTTATGGAAACAGAATTGATGGCTCGCTGGTTATAAAGACATAACGTACTATTTTTGGATCTCGGACTTCTTATGATTTAGTTCCTAAGTAATTGTGAAGCAGGCATTAAATATCGGGAGGTAACTGCACCACCGAACACGGTTGTCAAAAGGACCAAGTAGTAACATTTCTCTTATTATTATATATAAAAATAGTTATAAAAGTTTCGAAAAAGAAATAACAATAGCATAAGCCTCTACAAAGAAAAGATGAAATAGCCAAGGAGAAACCTATTCTTGCAAGACTGTACTGCCAATTTAAGTTATCACTGTTACACACTTGATGATTCGTGAAATGAATGTCGCCAATACTAGTATTAGTTAACGATGCATCAGTAATAATGTCTAACCTCACCTATCATAACACACAGATAAATACTTACTTAATTCCCAAAACTGCACTTAAATACAAGTCATTTTTTCACTTTATTTGACATCAAGTTGTATATTTGTGTAATATGATTTGTATAATTCATTCACAGCTGCTGCTTCAAATTACTTCATTATAACAATGAGAACTATTGACCATTTCGTAATCATGCCATCGTATTTTCCAAGAGTTAAGTCATATAGAATCTTAAATTTTAAGCCGTTGTTTATCATATTTCTACAGTCGAGATAAATAAACCTTGAAATTTCGAGGTTTTTCGAGAAATTTTAAGGTTAAACTATCGAGACTGTAGAAATATGTAAGATTTTGTTTCTCTAATTTTTTAAGCATCAAAATATCGTAAAAAAACTATCATAGGCGGCATCGTGCACAATCTTTTTACAAGGGACGTAACTCGTGTACAAAACAAACAAACATGTCACTTATTTTTACGGCATTTTTTTACGTATAAGCCAAAAAAATGAAATTCCTACTAAACTGATAAGTCTTTGGACAGCTCAGTCCTCCAGGGTAAGAAATAAGATCGTGACAAGTCTTTGAATTCGTGAAGCGAAGCACGCGGGGTCTGAAATCGGCCAATCATCAGCCGCGAAATAACAATCCTCTAGAGGATTAGAAAAACATTTTCAACACCGGTCGAGGAGTGTGAAAATTTCAAAAGAATTAGAGAAAACCCTTTCTTCACTTCACTCATTTGTTTTATATATACAGATCAACGCTTTTAAATGTGCTAAAGGGACAATAAGATTAAAAATGGACATAAAATAACTTTGAGTGGAGGCTCAAAATTCTCACAGGTCCATATTGCACATATAAAATAATGGTGACCCAAAAAACTGGGGGGGGGACTCAGGTGGTCCGGAAAGGAAAGCAGCTCTGCCTCTTTGTAGACACCCGCCCATTTTCCATTTTCTAATCCAGTATTTGTCATTTCAGTTTAAAAGGGGGTGTAAGGGGGTTACCACTTCCAGGAGCTTGTTTTTTTTCACGCCATAACTTGACAGAAAAGATTGTGCTGTCGACCGTAACACTTCTGAAGTAATGACTTCAACCGAGGAGCAACAAATCCGTGTCTGAGCAGTTTCTGTGTCAACGACCTAACTTTGTCTAGAAAGTCGCTCTATTGGACCACTGCTCTTGAAAAACGTATTTGCCGGGGCAGCTTGAATACTACTGTCAGTGAACGGGAAGTTTACTCTTAGAAAGTTGAAGGCGACACGTTTGTAATATAGTTTTATGTAAAGCTTTGCTCATTGATCTAATTCGAGATTAAGATTATGGTATAAAATAGAGTTTCTGTTTTATCATTAATTTCAAGGGCATTTGAGGAGGTGAAGATAATCCCACAATGCATTGTCCTTCCCAACGTAAACTATCTTACTTTAGAACAGGACTATTGATATCGATAGCATCAATGTTACCTTGAAAGTCGATATTGGAAAGTAGGATTAAAATTGGAAAGTTGAAAAAATGCGATAAACCACAGTAAACAATGTAAGATTTTAGACGTCACACACATAACGACAAGATGGTGCAGCAAATTTACTATGAAACCTGATGACGAGAATGAATCAAAGTCTGTAAACGTACACTTTTCATCTTCATATAGCCTTTTGTTATTATATGAGTACTTCAGCCTTATTGACTGCTAAGATAACTACGATACGATTGAAGTGACATATGGCATATTTTTATCATTTAAAATGAAGTTCCATGGTAAAAATGGCCTTTATATAATTATATCTGTTAAGGATTGATGACCTCCTAAGACATAAGTAGTCAGAACGGATGTGTTTCTAATTTGTACAATTAGAATATATACGATTATGATTAACGATATCTAAGAGATAATTTAAAGCTGAGTATCATCAGTTAGAAGGCTTTGTTTGGGTTGATTGTTTTCGTCTACACGATACATTCTCCACCATAAATTACACTATTGAGTAAGTTTTTTGTGGTGTCTTTCGATGAAAATGTGTATTTAAAGGAAAGAATATGGAATGTAAACCAGAAAGACACAATTCACATCTTTTCTGGATTGTGCACTGCATAATTTCAGGTTAAGCTGATGGTGACACAGTTGTACTCTGCAAGTTTGGTCTAGATGGGTACACGTAAAACTTATTTAACTCCATCACATGCCTGTATCAGGTCAAACTATCTAGTCCGTGTGTTGTTCTAATACGTTTGTTTGTTTTCAGTAATTTCTTGATGATATATTTTTTTTCGAAGTATCACTTTATGTTTTTGTTAATAATAGGATTTCATATATCAGCCTTCTACACGAAGGAGACGTATCATCGCAGTCCTTTGATATCATAAAATATTCCCTTATGGATAAAACAGAACATAAAATACATTTATGAAAACCGAGGTATAGATTTGTTGATCATTTCGACATCACTGTTAAAAAACCTTAACCTCTATATTTTGATAATATCTATTTAAAAAAAAGTATCTGACAGAAATGTTATGGTGAATATTTAATTATTAATCACTTACATTGGATGTTAAAAGTAAATAAACTTTTTTATGAGGACAAAAATATCATCCACCTTCAGAAATTCATTAGCAAAAGTGTTGTTAAGTCTTACACATCTGGTGAAAACAGTATTCAGATAAGGTTATCGTTACAAGATATGAGTGAAACATTCAGTAAATTCTTTCATACATATAAGGAAACAATAAAAATGTTTTATGGAAATGTTGGAAAATGTAAATAAAGCTCGTTGAATAAAAAACAACCCATAAGGATGAGCTTGAATAAACTTATAAGACCCTTGAAAATGGGTCAACATTGATTCCATAGTCAACAATTGAAATCAAAACTAGTATCCTGTTAGAATTTTGCACTGCATACTGTCGATACTATTCATTTTTCCAAACGCAGTTTTGGGGTTTTTTGTTAAAAATGATATTTATGCACTTAATGCAACTGCACGCATGTTGTTTGATGTCTTGGTTTAAGCGAACCAGATGTATTATCAATTGCGTCGGGATTTTGGATTAAGTTTCTTAACAGCTAGTACATGCCTATCATAAGCCATGATCCTGTAGTCTATTGATTGTTTTGATTGTTTTCGTTTTATGTTTCCTGTTTCTCGCAATGATTTTATTTTTTATTAGCCGTTAAAGACACATTTGAATGTCAACATATTTCATCATGGGTCCTTTTGCAGCTTGTGCCCACTAGCAAAGTCACCTGATGGCGACAGAAAACTGCCGGAGTGATGACTCTAATCTTTCCCTGAGAAACTCTGGCTCAGTAGCTTTCTTGTCAGCTGTGAGACAGACATCCCCAGAAATATACATTACAAAAACTCTTAATGTCCCCCAAGGAATTTAAAAATAAAAAAGATCCTTAAAACTCGTGGGCACCAAAAATACAAAAAGGCTTCGAAGACTATTGCATTTGGGAGTTATCCCTGCCGTCGGATTTGGCTTATTATTTCAATTTGTTTGGATTTGAGTGCTTCTTGTGCTTTGTTTAGATATTTAACTTTCTATGTTTCGGTTCTTATGTTAAAAATAAGAGATTACTTTTTGAATGTACATATAGCAGACCTAAAGTTTTCAATAATTTTTCAACATCGGTTATTTTGTATTTTAAAACCACTGGGCCGATTACTCTGCTTTTGGATCATGTCCTCGAATGTATTAACCAGCCCAGTTGTCAGACTTGTCTGACCTAAAATTTAAAAACGTTTTACAGATATTTGCTTAATTTTCTAAACCCTCTTTATTTGTTCAGCTTTTTTGCCTGAGTTTATAATATGCAATTTGGTTTTATATATCATCATTTCATAAACAAACAAACTAAAATCTTTGCAGCTTTGTTTTTTTTTCTACTGACATTTGCAATATATGTCAAAAGTCGAGAAAAGCATAAACGAAGATGTCATTGTCGAACCAGATAGTTTCTGAAACCTGACGGCAATATAATAAAACAAAACAGGTATTAACTGGTCAGTGAATGGCGAGATAATCATACATTTCAATGCCAGCAAAATAAAATTAACGCTAGAAATTATAGTTTCAGTTCATACCTAGGTCATGAAATATCCAGACAATAAATTCCAATGAGGAAATTAACATAATGATTATGATTTTTTATAATGAGATTACTCGAACGATGGTAACTGGATTATCTTTGTTCTAAATTAAATTAAAATATCCTATGATCCTGAAAAGTTACACTACAATATATCGTGAAGACATAAGAGATCCTACCTTCATTTTACTTTTGAATATCATTAGGGGAGGATTTGAGGACCAAAAGTCCTTTAGGATGTCTTCCATTCAAATCCAGAGTAAATGTAAAGTTGAGAGGTGAATGTCAGTTGTGAACGCCCAACATTTTTCCCGGCATAAAAAAAAAAATAAAATCTAGAGGTATCCAGATGGTTTTTGATTTGTAAAGGAGTTCGTGGATTCCAAGCCTTTGTTCCTTTTGTTTTCGTTTTACCTTTTAGTTTGTTTTAAATTTGTCTTATCTCTTTGGACTATGCACTTTTGATATTCTACACTCCAATTAAAGGCTGGAAAATAACATTCTCCATCGGCGCGACTACAACACTTAGTGTCAATGTGAAATGAGAGGCGATATACCTGAATATGATAAATATTAGAATGAAAGTGACATCTTAAAAATGGCATAAAGTCAATCCTAACCTGAGACAGGCGTATGCAATATGCAGCGGAGTTACACTAGTTTTTTTAATTTTTTTTATCAACACCCTTCCCCTTCTCTCGTTGCCAGAAGGTAGTAAAATAAAAATAACACATTGTAGACGTATTGCAAAAGTTATACCGAAAAGCTTATGAACAATATACTTCAAAAAGAAACCGAAAAATACTAATTATCTGAATCAAATAAAAAAACAAGTTTAAGTTATCATACTGCAAAAGTTTGTGTAATTATCATTTATTTTATCACTGAAAATGAGTTTTAATTATTACTATAAATATATGTACAACTGGATTTTTTGCATGGCGAATTTATAAGTTACAATAATCCCCTTTTAATAAGATTCGGTATGAAAATGTGTAAAAAGAAGAAATATAACTATGATTTGATGTGAACTGATCTTGGACTGACAGTTATACATCCAAAATGTCCAATTAATTCTTGACACTGCAAAAGTAATTGAGAGACTTTTTTTCATTATAATTATTTTAGAATAATGATGAGATTGTTAATTGTAGTATGTTTGTCAATTGAAGTAAGTGCACTAGTCTTAAAAAACGGATATGTTAGTTGTTGGAAATGTATTACATATATATATATATATAGAATATTATATGGGGGTTTCCATACCATACCCCATATCAACCCGAGACACCCATATCGACCCGAGAGC
>JAULBM010063609.1:0-10235 GCA_032357055.1 Geukensia granosissima | reverse complement strand
CAATTTACATCGATTAATTTCAAAACGTTCGAAAGTTGGAATATGGTGCGACAAACCAGGGCAATGACTTTTGATTGCTACTGGAGAATGGAGGGGTTGGATAGAGACGATAATTTTGACTTTTGGAGTGACATCAGACTTCTCTGTTTCGAAATCTACAAAGAGAATCTTTTATGTGCAACGAGCGTGGAATTCTCCACGACCAGGCTTTCCGTATTATAACCGGACGGCCCCAACGAGATGGTCAGCTCTATGGGTCGAGCCCTGGAGACCACTACGGTACCCAGTGCGTGATCATGATGATTATGATTGATTGATTGTTGTTAAACGTCCAGTGACAAATATAAATACGAGAACAACTCGTACAATAAATCATAAATGGGCTAGCTGGGGGGGGAGGGGAGACCGGGTAAGTTAATAGCCACTTGAAGCCAAATTGGGACTGTTTGGGTGGGAGCGGAAAATTTAGCTCAAGCAACTATTCACCTACAGACCGCTCATTTTGAGCTGTTGCAAAAGGGATCTTTAACGTGCTGAGAACGAGAGATTTTCCCAACACGGGGCTTGGCGGTAACGCTCACGTCCTAGATAGGTTGAGAATTTATACATCCCACCCAACCAACGGACGCCCCTTTAGTAGGGATCGTGATGATAATGTGACGTTTGCATGTTTTGGCATCAAATTACCGGTATTCGTTTTTCTCTTTTCGCACCATCTCTCGTCGGAATGAACCCTTTATCTCTTCCCTACCTCCCTTCCCCTATATTTAGTGATCGCCTTCCTCTATATTTAGTGATCGCCTTCCCCTATATTTAGTGATCGCGCGTTTTTTAACGCTTAAAACGCTTCAGAACTAAACATTGTACCTGACCGCCACCTGTTTCTCTTTACCACAGCATAGGAATTCGAAGATACCAAAGGGGCAAATAAAAGTCATTATTTCATACGACAGACAAGACCATGGTCAACAGAATGAAACGAAAGAGAAAAATCGAACACATAACACTACACTGAAACTAAGGCCAAAGTTGTGTTTTTCTTTGTTTTGCGTCTGCGTACGGGTAGGTTTTAAGCCTTTTTGATCCGAAAACAAACACACAATTATTCTGTATGTAATTGTAGTATTGATAGGAATTATCTCAACATCCCCCAAAACATTGCATCATCGTTGATCATCGATGTAGAAATAATGGTCTCAGATATATGCAAGTAATACAAGCTGAATAGTTCCAGTAGTAAGCAATCAAAGTAGTTCTCATTTTGTGTTTGTGTGTTTTTCGTGCGGACGGGTGGGTAGGTTTCTAAAATTTGACCTGACGCAAAACAAATAAAAAACAGACACGGCCTAAAGCTCGAGTAACACGAATCCTACAAAAACCAGGGTGAGTTCAGGTGCTCCGTAAGGGTAAGCAACTCCTGCTCCACTAGTGGCACTCGTCGTGTTACTCAGCAGTCAAAGCCGGTGTATAGTCACAATTGATGTTCATCACAACCGGTATAGGAATGGATTTGTATTCATGACAGTAGGAAGATATCCATTGTCATCTGTGAAATGGATATTTCGTACCGGTAACCAAATCATGATGGCGACCAAAAAACTTCCGGAGTGATGACTCTAATCTTTCCCTGAGATGGCTCAGTAGCTTTCTAGTAAGCCGCAATCCTCTATCAATAAAATCCTGATAGGAAGCACAAGCCCTGGAGTAGCGTTTCAATTGAGAGATATACACTCCGTATGCAGGTGCGACTGGAATGTTGCTAGACAAGAACGGAAAGTTTACACTCGGAAAATCAAAGTCATCTCTCTTGTCGTTAAGTATTGCCAAATCAATTTCAAGACTTATCTTTTAGTAGTGACTAACAATGTAACCAAGTATATACCCAGTATAAAGACATAATAAGTTATGGACCGGACACGATTCTGCATTCTGCATAAACATACTGACAGAATGATCCCTACTTCGTTCGTAAGGAAGCTTGGGTAAAGGAATGAATTTAATAAAAAAAATAAGACTCAAACAAAGCTACTGAAAGTTATCTTAACTCTGTCGATGATTTTAGGGGGGGGTAGTTGATCAAAGGCGGAACCGGACTTTTGGAGAGGGGGGGTCCACTTTCTTTTGTGAACCTCTTGATCTATCTTCAATCTATCTTCTAGATTGCTGATAGAGATTTTGACCAAAATTTACCCCGGCAATACGTTTCCTTTTTTAAATCATTTTTACGTTTTTAAGGGTTAAGCGGGCACCCCTGCCCTCCCCTCTGGTTCCGCCCCTTAAACTAGAATGCAAGTAGAGCAATTTTTGTCTGAATGATCTGTATGTTGCAAATTAGGGCCCACATATAGCACATATAGGATACGACTTCCTGTGAATGATCAGGGGCTTGATATAAAAAGATATATATGAAAGTCGAAGGTAGATCGGCGAAAGCTAGTCACAACAGTCGAGATACTTAATACGAAATTCGGGTATGAAAAACTTATTATAATTCTGAACTGGACTGACCTTATAAAAAACGGAATATCACACCAAAACTTTTAAAGGAAATGTTGTAAATAAGGCACGAACTTTTAAACACAACCCACTGGAACTTGTCAGTTGTACTTAAATAAACTTATACATAAAGGTTATAACACTATATTTAAAACCTTTAAGTGTTGTATTTGTTGACTCTCTGTCCAATGGTGTAAATCAATTATTTCGTTGTATTTTTGTCCTACAAACTGTTGACATTTTTTAATTTGGCACTTGCACAATAACCTTGTTTTACTTGGCTATTAATGACATTTTACGCTAAATCCAACCGGACGTCTTTGTTTGAGAGATCTAGCTTTGTTATCAACGGTTTAAACATATTTTATTTGTAATGTTCTACTAGTCAACATTAAAACAAGCTTAAAGCTTATATTAATCTGTTTCATAGAAGTTTTGATTTTGAACTAGCTGTCTGAAACAGCCGCAGAAGCTTTTCGAGGTCGGTACATCTTCCTCGGTTATCTCTTGTGTATTTGTTATTGTCTATGTACATGTATCGAATTTAAAAGTTAAATCTTGTGCAGTTGGTTATTATTTTTTTTATTATGTCGTTTTGTCACACCACTGTCCTAGGTGAGGGAGAGCTAGGGTTGAATATCAACAAACATGGTTAACCCCGCCACATACTGTATGTGCCTGTCAAAAGCCAGGGATAACTAATCCAGTGGGTATCGTTGTTTTGTTTAAATGTTACTTGTTTTACATTTTATACTTATCTGGCAGATAGTTGTTACATTTGAATATCATCACTATTTATTTTTGGGCCTTTTACAGCTCGCCGTAGGTTGTGGATATGTGTCCATTATTGCATGCCTTAGGGCAATCTGAAGATGTTTGTAATTTACAGGTTTTGTATGACTGTCTCAATCATGGACAATCATACCACATCTTCTTTCACTAGACTGGTCTTAGGTAAATGAAATGGGCAACTATTTGATTTCCTTTCTTTTCTTTTTTGTTGTCGTTTCGTTTCTTTTCTTTTCATTTTTTTTTTTTTGTTTTCGTTTCTTTTCGTTTTGTTTCGTTTTCGTTTCTTTTCTTAGCTTTTCGTTTTTCGTTCATTTCTTCTCGTTTTCGTTCATTTTGTTTTCGTTTCGTTTCTTTTCTTTTCGTTCATTTCTTTTCGTTTTTATTTCGTTTCTGACTTTACAGGTACCCCGAAATATCCATTTCACAAATGACAATGGATAACTTCCCACTGCAGTGACAACAAATCAGTTCCTATAACGGCTGTGACTAACATCGATTGCGACTATACACCGGCTTTGTCCACTGAGTAACACGACGAGAGCCATTAGTTCAGCAAGAGTTGCTTACCCGGAGCATCTGAACTCACGTACCCTAGTTTTGGTATGGATGATGTTACTTGAGCTTTAGTTTTTAGTGTAGTGTTGTGTATACTATGTTTTTTCGTTTCTTTTTTGTGACCACGGTCTTGTCTGTCTTTCGATTTAACGATTTCTGTCTGTCCCTTTGGTATCTTTGAATTCTATGGTAAAATTGACCACTCATTGTACACCTAGTAAAAATCTGTTCTTATGCTTAAAGCGAATTTCTGGTCTTGCAAAATTAAAATGACAAATAAAATCTCAAACTCTTGTCAATTTCTGAAAAAAATGACCATAAGGTTCAATGGTTTTTTTATCTCCACATTATCTTGTAGCCCTTTTTCCAATGGTTAGTATGGAGTTCATAGATTGTTTCACAGCGGGAACTTGACAAATATTACATATCCACTTTATATTATACTCAATAAATTTTACCTAGAGTTTGTTTGGAGACAAATATTATTCCAACTAAGGCATTGTCTTTGTGCATCATCGCTTAATACCGTTATGACAACCTTTTTATCAATCAAAAAAAATCTATGTATAAAAATAAGAGTCCAATTTCGTTCTCATGATGTTTCTCGTATTAAAATTAATTATCATAAAATATTTGCAGTACAATAAATGAAATGAATCCAAAAGTGAAGATAACAAGCAGTATTTCACTTTCTGTGAAGTCGTGGTGATAATTCAAAAATACAAAATTACCAATGTTGAATAAAAATGGAAAATTTTGGGTATGCTATATGTACATTTCAAGGAGTTACCTCTCATCAGCAGCATTAAAATAGAGACATAGAAAGTCAAAGATCCAAACACAGCAAAAAAGCACTTAAATTCTAACAAATCGAAATGGGACATCAAAATCTGACGTCAGGGTCAACTCCTAATTGCAAAACTGTCGAAGCCTTTCCGTATTTTCTTTGCTTTGGATTTTATAAAATCGGCAAACTTCTGAAAAAACATTATTTGATAAATTTCATGTCAGACAAGTTTGACCACTGGGCTGGTGAATACCCTCGGGCCATGACCTACTAGAAGTATCAACCCAGTGGTTTAAAAATAAAAAAATACCGATATTGAAGAAAAATAAAAAAATGACCTTTATAATATTTAGACGATGCTGTTGGGGCTTGAAAAAATCGGAATTGCTGGAAATTATGCCATGAAATTTATATTGAGAAACTTATGTCAGCTGAATTATAAACGTTTTTACACCTGGATCGGGTGTTACTTCAAGAAAATTAAGATGTAAGGGGCGAATCTTACCCAAATGCAAATATTCGTTAATAGACCTAAAATTGAATCGATGGACTTCAGAAGTATGGTTGACTTGATTTGTTGGATTTAACACTGCTATTAATTACACGAAAATATATCAGGCTGTTTAGAATGGATTTTGTTCCTCAAATTTCGTCTTGAACAGAAAATTTAGTCTTGCAACTAGCCGCATATTCACCACTTAAAACAAGCTGTTACAAGGTCATTTTAAAGTTTAAAGTGGTTTTTGTAGGATTCGTGTTACTCCAGCTTTAGTTTTCAGTGTAGTGTTGTGTGTTCTATGTTTTTCTTTCGTTTCATTTTTTTTTTGCCATGGTCTTGTCTGTCTTCCGACTTAACGCTTTCTGTCTGCCCCTTTGGTATCTGAATTTTTTTATATTTCGGCTTGAACAGGGTTGGGTTAAGCATTGCTCTAAGATTTTTTAACATGCTTAGAATGTGCTATTCTAAAATCATTTTGTTAAATTTTTAAATTGGGCACATTGGCGCGACCCGTCATCAGATTATAACATTTCGGCAATTCATAACAGCGGCTCCATTTAAACACGTACGACCGAATCATACTTATTACTGGTGTTATTCCAAATGTTCTCTTATTGTTTTCTTGATAAGATATCTAAATCTTTTTCTAGAAATAATCTTCCTTAACATTTTATTATAAGTATCCCTAGGATATCAGTAAAAGTTTTGTGACTCGTAAAATAATGGATAGGGGTGGACATTGATCAAAATGTTTGTTGTCAAATGAGAAGCCTTTCAAAATAGAAAAGTGCAATATGTAGTTCAAATGTTGACAGTTGTAAATTTGGTAATGTTTAAACTGCAAACAAAATTTTCTGAACAGAGGTTATTGGATTATCATCTGGAACGTAGAAAGTACATTTAAAGGGAATAACTAGAGCCTTACTATTTCGAGTAAAAGGTATGCTTGGTCTTCTGGTGTGGATTATGACCATAGTTTTCTGCATGACGACCTCCAGATGTCATGCACTAGACATATCGCTCAAATATCTAGAGTTTACTAATCAGAATGGTTGCTCAAACTGTAATGTGACGCCTCATTCTTAGTATAACGGTCTTTGTTCTCGGTATAAAATTTCAGTCTTCTGTTTCAGGCTAGAAACAATTAGTATAATTACAGCGAAATGAAACAAATTTTGATAAAGGAGTCTTAGGACATTCAATATGTCATTCCTGTACGATTTGGCACCTAAACTGATTCATAAAATTTCAAATCAATTGATCACAAATATGTTACAAATTATCACGTGTTCGGAATTAATGGTAATGATACATGAAAATCCTTGATCATAAATATTCCAATGATACTACCCGAAAAGTTTTTTTTACAATTTTAAGTGAGCGATGTTGAAAAGATTCCACCAGTCAGATAGAAGAACTTTCAAATGCAAAGGAGACCTCCCCAGGCAGTCGTGTTTGCTTTTCGAGCAGGAGAAAATGGCGGAGGTTTAGTGTAGAGTGTTTATAGAATTTAAAAGAGATCATTCTATAAATGCTTCATACCGAATTTATTTCGCCAGATAATAATAGAGAAAAATATGAAATATTTGGTGAAGTATCAATAATAATTGTTACCATTGGCTAGCAAAGGCTCTTCACATTTTGCCAAACAATTTCAAAGGCAAGATTTTAATGTTCAGAAAACAAATCACCAGACCTTTGAAGAAACCGATGGGAATTCTCCCATGCCCTATGGTGTGAATTAAGAACTTCCAATTGGTTTAACAATTTCAGTGTATGTATTTTTGTTTGGTGAAGTTGAATATCAACGACGAAATAATATTGTTTCTTCAGTTGTATTGAAAAGACGAGAATTGTTTCTTAAATAATGATGCAATTCATATAAAGCAAGAACATAAAAATGATAAATAATAAAAAGATATATAAAAATCATGTGATTGTTACTAGATGTCAGAGTAAATATACAAAAGGAAAGACATGGGGTAAATATTTAGATCATACTCCATCTTCGTGACAAACGGAGAATAATTATTGATTCTTGAGGTCATCAAATTTTGCCTATATGTTAAACATTTAGAAATAACAAGCAAGATCTGACAAAATGTCAGAATACTCAAGCTGTATCAATCAAAGTTTATGGTTTTGTGTCTTCTACTGAAAAGACATTTCTCCTTAAATTTTCTGCCACCTAGGAATACAAAACTACCAATGTTAAATAAATATGGAAAATTTAGGTATGCTATATGTACATTTCAAGCAGTAATCTCTCATCAGTAGCATAAGAACCAAAACATAGAAACTGACATATATCAAATACGTACGAGTACAGAAAAAAGAACATTTTTTTCAGATGTTTTATTATCAGTTTGTCTTTCATCATTCACGGACGAAGACCCTTTTGGTCGAAAATTTGGGAGACTTAAATTTTATTTTCTTTGTGTTGTACATTTGCATTGTTTACGTTTGGTTTGTTTTTACCTTTTAAATGCCCGATTTCTGGGTCGTAACTTGCGAAAATATTAAATTTTTACTAAGAATGGTTTGCTTAGGCATTAATAAGTCGATTGTAGTAGATATTTTGATATCCAGTATGAAATGATGATATTTTGAAGATGTGAATCTAATGATAGTCAACGAACGGGATTTTGCCTTATCATGTATCATGGTCCTACCTTAGAATGGAACTTTCCAGGTTAAAGGTAAGAAATATTTCTAATTTAGTTAGAATGGGAAAAATAAAAAAGTAATTTAAAATTAATCTTTTAGAAAAACGAAAACCGAATAAGAGACGTCTCGTTATTATCTTTATCGTGACCAAAATTGATTATTTCATTTGGAAAAGTTGCAAGGCGGCAAAATCCATAATTAAAAGGAACTGAAATGGACATTGGTCACAGCCGGTATAGGAACGGATTTGTTGTCACGACAGTGGGAAGATATACATTGTCATTTGTGAAATGGATATTTCGTACCGTCAACCAAATCATGAAGACGATCTAATAATTTCCGAAGTAATGACTTTAATCTTTCCTTGAAAACGGTTGGTGCAATAGCTTTCTTGTAAGCAAGCAAGATCGGAAGTTTAAACGGTTCCAAAAAATGAACGTGTTTTGTAAAATGTTGCAATCTTTTATTGAGGTACGATTAATTAATTTTGCTGCAGGAAAAAATCTGAGATTAAAGACGATTAGACTTTGGAAATATATTTTAATATTCAATATCTCTGTAATTTCCATGGTCATATTTTTTAATGTATGCCAGAAAGACACGATCTAAACCTTACATTTTTAAAAATATCATATTACATTGAATGAGAAGCGCTTTTCAAAATTTACGTTCATCAGACACGATAATGGCCAAAAAATAGGGGGATCCGCTAATCCTTTTGAATTTGAATTTACATTCATGGACCAAATAAAATACACAGTTATACAAATTTGAACGATAGGCCAAATATGAAGTAACAAATCGTGGAATTTTATAAATTACAATGTTCAGATTAATATGTAAACCGTATCTTTTCAATACGCATCTCAGTACCCGAAATAAATCTGAATGTACAACTCAAGGACAGGGAAGATTTTTACGGTCACCACACAGCACTAGAGAAAAACACCAAAATAATATTTAAAAGAGATTTTATGGATTACACGTGTGTGCAAGAAAGGTCCGATCCACATCTTACATACGTTTATTAAAAAATTCAAAAGTGAAAGAAGTAGGTACCTTAAGGCACATATTTGGCCCAAATTTTAGATTTTGTGACACAACAATAACTTTTAAGAAATGTTTAAAAACAATCTTTTAATAATTAATCACTGATGTTTATATTTTCACTACTGCGACAAAACGACAGGGCATACTTATCTTATCTATAAAAATACTAAAATATTAGGATGTTTTGTTCAAAATAATTTACTTCTAAAAATCATAAAGAACTAGCATTAATGTAGAACTCTTTTATAATAAAGCCTAGTTTTTTTCAACAGCTCGGCTTTCGTATGCGGACGGCTCGATATTGATAGGCGATATACGTAGTAAGATATAGTACTCGTGTATAGGAAAAGGCGTCAGTGTTTGAACTCGATTAATTAAAATGTTGATAAAAGGAAGCGCATTCTATTGACAGGCACGGTGTTATCGACATATTCTTTGAAAATTTAATAACATGCTCATACGATTCCAATACAGTGTCAACTTTGGTCTACTCTGAGCGAAACCATTGAAAGTATTTTTATTGCCTCCCGCGGTGAAGAGTTCGCACATGCGCGATATGTTCGATAACTGGTCTCCTGTTGTCAGGCAACGGATCGTTAGCGTACGTAGCATAAGAAACGACGGACCAGTTTAAAGTATCGATCGGAGTCCCCAAAAACACATGTTGCTGTGATGACGCATGATTGATTTCACACAAAACATCATGCGATCGTTTAAAAGAATACACAAATCATGTCGGATAGATTTGGAAAGTCACCCATTGTTCCATCAGAAATCGAGCACCGAATTTAAGTAACTCGGAATCGATATTATGAATAAATGATAGACTAACTGCATTTGGAGTCGTACAGGTCGTGGTCTCGTACACTTTTCATTATGTTGTCAATAAGTTCCTAACGGAATGCTTTTGTCAAGCGATGACGTTTGCATTAATATTATATCAATAGGGGCTGTTTATGCTAAACATGTGTTTAATTTAGTCTTGTTTGAAAATGAAAGAACGCAAATAGAAAAATTGAAGTAAAATAATTTTATCATTCAAAGTTTCTTATAAAAAGTTGAGAAAATGTATTAATTATAATTGCCTTTGAAAGTATCTTGATGAGAATTTTGTATAAATTCAATAAAGATACGATTTAATAGTACTGTCCAAATCTTTAAGATAATCCAAGGGATTTATCTGTTATTTACGCTATGGTATAATTTATAAACTAGAATTTTTGCTTATAACAAAATGTTCTATAAAAGATCTTTTTTATTTAATTTAAACAATTTTAAACCATATTTACGTTATTCTCACCAATTGAAAATGAATTTTATATATTGTAAATTCATATCTTTTATCACTAAATTGACAATTGTGTGCTGATCGACACACCACTTTCTAGT
>JAULBM010063598.1:0-10236 GCA_032357055.1 Geukensia granosissima | reverse complement strand
CAAGATATGAAGGAAATTAACATTCTCCTTCATACCACTTCGATTGGCATGCATCCCCATGTTGAAGAAAGCCCGATTCTAGCTGAAAACATTCATCCGGAAATGATTGTTTATGACATTGTCTATAAACCACTTCAAACCAAACTATTACAGCAAGCACATGCTAGGGGTGCCTCTACCATTACTGGACTGGACATGTTCCTCGGACAAGCACGATTACAATTAAAAACCTGGACTTCACTAACCCTTAGTTTATCTGAGATGAATGAACATTTCCACCAATGTGTCAACAACCCTTAAAGAATTAATTAAAAAAATATTTTAAAATTAGTAAATTTTTTGCTTATTGTATAGTAAAATAATTAAATCAAAAATTAATGAGAAAAATTCTCCTCAGTATTATTTTACCTACTATTATCTTCCTTTCAATTTATGGAGTTCTTATTTTAGAAAAAGACAAAACTAGGAATTTTCAATTCTTTTCTACTCTAGAGAACCTCTTATTAGACATGAGATTCTTTTTTAGAGAAGATGGAGATGTAGAAAGTGCTGAGAAAAATCCGCTTCTTTCAAAAGAATTCGTGATTGTTGGAATCGACCAAGAATCGATTAATTCCATTGGGGAATGGCCGTGGTATCGCTATATTTATAAAGATTTTTTGAAAAAAATTCAAACCTTCTCACCTCTATCCATTCATCTTGACGTTTTCTTTAACTCCAGCGAAAAAATTCCAGAATTTGTAGCAGAGAAACTATCTAAACAGAAATCCTCTTTAAATATGGTAGAAGACTATTATCGGCAAATGGATTCTACTTTCATTGATGAGTTAAAATTATATGACAATGTTTTTGTTGATCAATTTTTATTAAAAAATAGGATTTTACGTTTTGATGAGGACTTTACTAAAAATGTTTTAAAGAATGAAAAAAAACTGGAAAAGTATTCTATCTCTTTACCAAATAATATTAAAGTAGATTATCCCTACGTATTTACCGAACCCTTACTAACAGGTATTATTGAGGCTTCCACTCCAGCTGTAGTGAATGCAGAACCGGATAAAGATAATATATTAAGAAAGGCAGTCATGCTTTATCCTTACCAAGATCAGAATAAGCAGACCCATCTTTTGTCTTCTATTTATTTAATGTTGATTTTAAAATACTATGGGATCGGCAAAGAGAATATTGAGCTTTTTGAAGATAGGATTGTTTTTAAAGATGCGAAGGCCCCTATTTTAGATCTTGAAACTAAAGATCCGATTGTTAGTGAATGGGAGGTGAGTGACCTCAATCTTGTGTTAACAAAAAAAAGTCTTCAAAAGGACTATAATCAAAATCTCTTACATTATTTATTGTCAATCTTTCGATTAAAATTCAAAGAAGATACTGTAAAAATTCCAAATTTTCCCATTCACTTGCTCGATAATAATGATGGTTCCTATACTATTTTAAAAGGCAAAGAAATATATGATGCAGCGATTGGTTTAAACTCTAAAAAAGTTAAAGTTATTATTCATCAAAAAAGAGATATTATTGTTCCACTCACTCCAAACGATGATGAAAATTTCTTTACTTACTTTATTAATTATGTTAGTCGTGAAAGCCGTTTAATACCAGACAATACAGATAAACAAAAAAGAATTACTCAATTTTTTCTTCCTTTAGAAAGCTTTAAAGATGTCTACTTTGAACCAGAACTTCCTAATGTTCCTTTCGTAGGAAATAATATTACAAGTGCAAATCAGCTATTTAAAAATGACCTTGACAGTAAACAGTTACAAAATTGGTTTAAAGGTTTTGTAAAACATCGGCTTGAAAAAATTGAAGAAGAAGTTTTTAAAACTTACCAAGAAGTCAATTTTCAGACCATGCTAACTTACGCCATTCAAGATAATCATTATGAAGGATCCTTTATTTTTTATGATTTTTATTTAAACCAAGGTTTCCCGATTGATAAAGAAACCTATAGTGCTTTTATCAAAGACTTTTTTGTTCAAAACTCATTACCTCAAGACCATCCTTTAATTACAGATTTTGGTTTAGAAAAGGAAGCGGTTTATGACTATCTGTTGGCTGCTTATGAGAGTGGTTTTAGAAAGTTCTATGATAAAACTGTTTTCGTTGGTGCCTATACAACTGGAATGGCTTTGGATGTTCATAAAACAACTTACGGAGAAATGTTCGGAATTAGCACCATTGCAAACGCATTTAATACCGTCATCAAAGAAAAATTCTTAAGAAAAATTCCTTTCCAAGAAGAGATGATTTACTTATTTATTTTTTGTCTTCTAATAAGTTTCCTATACATGTTCTTACCTGTTTTTATTAAATACTTTCTTTTTGTATTCCTTTTATTAGCCATACTCATCACTTCGATTGCGTTTTTTCAATATGGATATATATTGGATACCATTCCTTATATCACAGCCAACTTAATGTCTTTCGGTGTTATCATTTTATACACCATTTTAATTGAGCAAAAAGATAAAAAATTCCTCCAGTTATCTTTCTCTGACTACCTTTCTCCAGAGCTTATTGAAGAGATGTATGAGAAAAAAGAAAGACCTCAGCTTGGTGGAGAAGAAAAAGTTATTACTGCCTATTTTACCGATATTCAAGGATTCTCTAAATTTTCAGAGTTGCTTAATCCTACCCAATTAGTTGAACTTCTTAACGAATACTTAGGAGCGATGACAGATATCCTCTTAGCCGAAAAGGGGACTCTCGATAAATACGAAGGAGATGCGATTATTTCTTTCTTTGGAGCCCCTGCGATAGTGCCGGATTCTTCTTACCGAGCTTGCAAAACGGCTCTTCTAATGCAAGAGCAATTATTAGATTTAAGAGAAAAATGGAAAGCGGAAAAAACTACTGAGAATTATAACTTGAAGAATGCACCAGTAGAAAAATGGAAACCAAGCGATAAGTGGCCTTTATTAGTTCATAATATGAGAATGCGTATTGGTATTAATACTGGTGAAATCGTGGTTGGCAACATGGGTAGTGTAAAAAGAAAGAACTACACAATGATGGGGGATGCGGTTAATTTGGCTGCTCGATTGGAATCACTAGCCAAACAATATGGTATCTATACTATCGTGAGCGAATATTCCATGGAACATAATTGGAAAGAAAAAGGAACTAAGCATGTGACCAAAGAATTTTTTGCTTACCGAATTTTAGATAAAGTTACTGTGGTTGGTAAAGAAGAACCCTTGTTTATTTATGAATTAATTAATTTTAAAGAAAAAGTAAGTTCTGAACAACTTTCTTTGATTGAAAACTTTCAACAAGGTTTAGAACATTATTTTGCTCAAAACTGGAAAGAAGCTAAAAATTACTTTTTAAAAAGTCTAGAATATGAAATGAATAAGAATTCTCTAAATCCTTCTAAGATTTTCATCGACAGATGTGAATCTTATCAAAGTAATCCTCCAGTTGCTAAAGGCAAAGAATGGGATGGTGTCTTTAGAGCAACTGAAAAGTAATCCTTGTAATCCTTAATCGATTAAACTAATCCATTAATTTGACTAATAAGTTTCAACTTCCAGATCATCTTAATGTTGAACCTTTTCAATACGATAAAAAAACTTCTCATTTTTTTGTAGCCGAAGGAGCCCGATTAATCGGAGATTTAAGGTTAGCGAAAGGGGTATCGATTTGGTTTAATGCCGTTCTTCGTGGAGATGTCAACTACATCGAAATTGGAGAATATAGCAACATCCAAGATGGATCCATCATCCATGTTACCAATCAAAATCCTTGTATCGTTGGGAAACAAGTTACGGTTGGGCATCATGTTAATCTTCATGGCTGTCGTGTGGAAGACAAATGCCTAATTGGAATTGGGGCTATCCTGCTAACGGGATGTAGAATTGGACAAGGATCAGTGATTGCTGCGGGAGCGGTGGTTAAAGAAAATGAAGAAATTCCTCCCTTTTCCTTAATGGCTGGAATTCCAGCTAAAAGAATTAGGACTTTGTCCGAAAATATTGTATCGGAACATGAGCAATGGGCGGAAAAATATTATCAACTTTCTAAAACCTATTCTTCCTAACTCTTCTGATAATTTTCTTTATAAATTATATATTAAAGATTAAAAATATTAAATAGATTGGTTTAACCAAACCTTTCATATAAAATATGTATAAGAAATAATTATAAAAATGACAACAAAAATTAAAAAAGTAGATTTCAGCGATCAAGTTAGTCTAGATCAAAAAAGATATTCTAGATATGTTTGCGACTCTCGGGCTATTCCTAATGTGATTGATGGGCTCAAACCAGTACAAAGAAGAATCTTGTGGACTATGTATAACTCCCCCATTCGAGATCACTTCACCAAAACCGTAAAAGTAGCTGGAATGGTAATGGCATATCATCCCCATGGGAATGTTTCCATTGAGGATGCGATTAGCCAAATGGTACAAGATTTTCCCTTTGCTAACAATTATCCCCTCATTAGCGGAGCTGGCACTTTTGGTGATATTCTAGATTCTAAAGCAATCGCTTCTCCTCGATATACGGAAGTAAAAATTTCTAACTTTGCCAACGACATTGGTTTGTTTGAATCAGTTCCAGACATTGACTACACTAATAATTATGATGAAACTTCAAAAGAACCCATTTATTTTGTTCCAAAAATTCCTCTTATCCTCCTTAACTCGGTTAGAGGAATTGCTACTGGTTTTCGTTCTAACATCATGTCCCATAAACTATCCGATGTTGTAGATGGGATGATTGAAATTTTAAAGAAGAAATCTTTTACCCCCATTAATCCTTGGTATAAGGGTTTTAATGGCTATCAAGACTATCAACCCAATGAAGAGGGTCAATTCGTATTTACAACCGGTTTTGGTTTTCAACAAGAAGACAAGCAATGGTTTTTAACCGATGCCCCTCAGGGGTGGAATCGAGAAAAAACCATCACCTACCTAGATGAATTACTTAAAACCGATGATCTCTTAAGGGATTACCAAGATCACTCTAGGGATAAATTTAAAATTCAATTAATCCTCAAAAGAGGAGAGAAAATTACTGAGCAGAAATTACATCTGATGTTTAATAAAGTTAATCGAGAAACGGTTGAACAAAATGTCATTAACTCTCAGGGTAAGTTAAAAAACTTAACTGCTCAAGAAATCATTAAAGAGTTTTGTTCTATCAGAAAGGAACATTTAATTAAAAGATTTCAGAGGTTGGCGAAAATAGAGCAGGAAAAAATGGATAAGTTAAGTGAGTTGATTCGATTCATTAATGAGAAGTGGAATGAAAAAGTCACTGAGATTAAAAGTAAAAAAGTCTTTGAAGAAAAATTAAAAGAAAATAAATTTAAATTTTATGAATGGTTATCAGAAATTCCTATCTATCGTCTTACCAGTGAAGAAATAAAGAAATGCCAACACGGAATTGAAGAAGCTAAAAAGAAATTTAATCAATACACCATTCTTTATGAAAAAGATAAAAAATTAGTAGAATTCATTATTGAAGAAATTCAATTATTAAAAAAGTGGGATCATGAGTAAACGAATTTTTAAAAAACTTTCTAATGTCGAACATGTTCGTCTTCGAACTGGGATGTGGCTGGGACAAAACTCCCCTTCGGTTTTTGAACAGCATTTTTTTGCTCCTAAAAAAGATGGCAGCTATAATATTTCTCACCAAGAGATTCAAGATGTTCCAGCTAAACTAAAATGTTTAGATGAAGCATGCATGAATGCGGTTGACGAGTATAACCGAAACCTCACCGACCGAAAGACTCCTCCAGCCATGAAGATGACCACCCTTTCGGTAAAACTCTCTCAGCAGGGTAGAAGAGTAAAGATATCTGATAACGGGCGGGGGATTCCTTCTAAAAATGCAGAAAATGTTTTTCTTCATCTTATGTATGGTGAGAATTTTGATGACCAAGCACGAGAAGAGCATATCACTGGGCAAAATGGAGTGGGTATTTCCTTAGTCCGGATTGTCTCCAAATACTTTAAGGTGCTAACTAATAATCAAGGTGAGAGTTTCGTTAAACTATTCACCGTGTCCGATTCCTTTAAAGAGGCCTGCCAACAACTAAAATTATCCCAAGACCTCCAAGCCAAGTTATTCCTTTACTTTGATGAGAATGGTACTATTAAAAATTTCGACAAGTTGGATAGCAAGGTTCTAAATCAGCTACAAAAAATAGTTAAAAAAGATGGCATGGTATCACAAACCAAACCTATCGATAAAAATGCTCATGGTACTTCGATAGAGTTTGAACTGGATCCTCAATATTTTTCTAATCAAGATGTTTCTTTCAATGAAGATTTAACCGCACAATACCTTCAAGATTTAGCCATGGTCAATCCTGGATTAGAGATTATTTTTGAAACCGAAAAAAAGAAACAAGTCTTTCTCTTTAAGAAAGGTTTGGAGGATATTTTTGAAAACTATCCTCAACCTAAATACCACCTCAAATTTCAAACCGCTAAAAAAGATTTCGTCCTCTCCTCCATCTTACTCGGAGAGGAAGGGAAAACCCTTTCTTGGGTGAATAGTAATTTTGTTTCCTTAGGTGGCTCGGCGATTGAATACTTACTTAATCGCATTTGTGATGAAGTCAGGAAAAAACCAGCGATTGTCTTTCATGAAAAAAAATTAAAAATAAGCGCTACCCGTAATGATGTGAGAGCTTGTTTTCATATGTATAATAATTTTAGATTGTTAGCCCCAAGGTTTAAGAGCCAAGATAAATCCTATTTAATCAACGACCTCAAAGAAGAAATTAGGGAGGCAGTAGATACTCATCTTGATAAAATAATTAAACGACTAGATTTAATCAATAAAATAAAAGACGTGATGAATCGGCGTGTTAAAATCAAGGATTTAGATACCGCTCAAAAAGATTTAAAAAAAGCATCTCTAAATTTAATTCCTAAATTCATTCCTTGCACTTCTGCTTCCAATAATGAAATTAAAACCTTATTCATAGGGGAAGGAGATTCTGCTATCGCAGGACTACGACCGGTTAGAGAGCCGAAAGTACATGGACTTTTTCCTCTGCGAGGGAAACCCCTCAATGTTAAGGGAATCCCTCTCTCCAAGGTATTAGCCAATGAAGAATTAAAGAATATTGTCAGTATCTTGCGGCTACCCTTCAATGATAAAGTTAAAAGTGCTAAAGACCTTACCTTTGATCGAATTGCAATTATGACGGATGCCGATTATGATGGCTATTCCATTCGCTCATTGATTTTAAGTTTCTTCTTTGAATATTGGCCAGAACTCTTTCAACTTAATATGATCTACATGGTAGAAGCTCCTCTTTACGAAGTGGAACTAGAGAACCCCGATAAGAAGAAAAAAATATTTTACTGCATTGATGATGACGAATACAATACCCTCATGGCTAAAGCCAAAAAAACTAATTGTCTATTGATAAGGAAAAAACGTAATAAAGGTTTGGGGGAGACTAGTCGGGAAGGAATGAGCTATGCCATCCTCAATGGACTCATTTGTATTGGTATCAGGGATATTAAGGAATGCCGTAAAACCCAAGAAATTTGGTTTCATAAAGACAAAGCTAATTTGAGAAGGAAAGAGATTTCCGATTTCTCAAGATTGTTTTTTGATGAATAAAATCAATGGAAAATTAATAAAATATAATACAGGGCAAAATTAACTAGTATCACACTATCGGTTCGATCATAGAAGCCCCCGTGTCCTTTTAAAAAAACTCCAGAATCTTTTAAACCCACTGATCGTTTATGAAGAGAAGCGACTAAATCTCCTAGCTGGGCGAAGAAGCCTAGAAGCAGGGAAATCCCTATCGCCAAAAATGTATGGCTAAAAAAACTTACCTCCCATAAATCTGGGAAAAAAAATTTTAATAAAAAAGAAGCTATCATTAAAGAGACAATCGTTGAAAGCATGCCACTAAAAAGCCCTAGCCAACTTTTTTGCTCGGATACTTTTAATTTTATTTTTCTTTTCCCCCATTTCTTTCCAAACATATAGGCAACTGTATCATACAACCATCCTAGCAGGAAAGCATAGAATAAATAAAAGTTTGCTAAGTAAAGTAAATTTTTATCTTCATGATTATGAAAAAAGAATTTGATTTTTAAAATATGAAAAAAAATAAAATTAATATAGAAAAAAATAAACAGACAAAATTGCTGAGTCCTAAAGCAAGTTGAAAAATCATCATAGAATAAAATGAAAATGAATGAGAAAATCAAAAATTCCAAAGCCATGATGAAAAATAAAAAATTTTCATCCCAACCTGTGAACCAACCACTTTGAGTTAAAGAGATTGCTTGGACTGCTAAAACAACTAATGTTAAAATGATAGAAAAATTCTTAAGATAAGGAGAAATTTCTTGATTAAAACCATGTAGCTCTTTGACTAAAAAATAGCTAGCAATAAAGAAAAAAATAATACTAAAATAATCCCAATTAATGAAGACGAAAGCAAACATTAAAGGAAGCAGGAGAAGTGCAGAAACTATTCTAGAAAAAAAATTTTGATCTTTAATCAAATTCTCCCCCCATATCTTCTCTCCCGCTTATAATATTCTTCAATGGCTTTGTCTAACTCTTCGGTGGTAAAGTCAGGCCATAGGGTTGGGGTGAAAAAAAATTCTGTGTAAACGGTTTGGAAAGGAAGGAAATTACTAATTCGATATTCTCCGCTAGTCCTAATTAATAAATCTGGATCTAATGCTCCTGCCGTGTCAAGGTGTTGACTGAAGTAATTTTCATCTATTTGCTCAGGTTGAATTTTCCCCTCTTTGACTTCTTGGGCAATTTTTTTAGTCGCCCTTAATATTTCATCCCTTCCCCCATAACTAAGAGCAATTTGAACGAGATGTTTTTGATGTTGCTTAGAAACTTTTTCAGAATCCTTAAGGACTTTGATGATATCCTCAGAGAATTTTGAAATATCACCAATGATTTTAATTCGGACATCTTTTTCAATTAAAGTGTTAATTTTATTTTTACCACGAGCATTCTCCGGAGCTTCTTCAACATTGAAATAATCAAAAAGTAAGGAAAATAAAATCTTTTTTTCTTCTTCAGAGCGCTTCCAGTTTTCACTAGAAAAAGCATAGAGAGAAATCACCTCAATATCTCTTTCAATACAATGCTCTAATATATTCTCTAGGACGACCAAACCTTGCTTGTGACCTTCAGAAAAATGGAGATTTTTGGACTTGGACCACCGATTGTTCCCATCCATGATGAAAGCAATGTGTTTTAATTTTTTCATTAAAGAAAAAATTATGTAGTGATAAGATCTTTCTCTTTTTCTTTTAAAGTATGATCTATTTTATCAGAAAAGCTATCGGTGATTTGTTGAATTTTTTTAAGGGATGCTTCCAAGATGTCTTCACCGATTTCCCCAGCTTTATGTTTTTCTTTTATATCATCATTAAATTGACGACGAATATTTCGAATCGAAATTCGGCTGTTTTCTGCCTTCTGCTTAGCAATTTTAATAAACTCTTGCCGTCTCTCTGTAGTGACTGGTGGAATGTGAATATAGAGCTTATTTCCTTCAATTTTAGGATTTAAACCTAGATTACTATTTCTAATGCTTTTATCGATCCCCTGAATGGCATTTTGATCCCAAACTGTGACTAACAAGGTATGAGCATCTTGAACCGATATGGAAGCAGCATTCTTTAAAATCATGCTTTGTCCATAAATATCGACTTTGATATTTTCTAATAAGCTAGGATGAGCTCCGAAAGACCTAAGTGCAGAAAATTCTTTATAGAGATTATCCATCACCTTGCTCATCTTCTCTTCAAGATCAGAAATAAACTCTTCCATTTAATTATCTATTTTTATTTAATTAACCGATTTGATTTCTTTTAAAATCCCCTACTCGAATTTCCCCACCCACTTCTTGGGAAATCTCTTTAATTAATTGGCTAACCGTCTTGCTGTCTTCTTTAACAAAATCCATTTCTAGTAAGCATTTCTCACTAAAAAATTTATTAACTTTACCTTGGATGATTTTTTCTTTAATATCTTCTGGTTTCTTGTCTTCTTCCATTTGTTTAAGGAAAACCTGCTTTTGCTCTTCAATGTCCGATGGATTAATCTTATCCATGGATATGGCGATAGGGTTCATTGCTGCAACTTGAAGACAAAGGTCTTTGCCAAGGGCTTCTACCTTCTCATTCTCAAGTAATTCCGGATTATCACTTTCTAAAGAAACTAAAACCCCAACTTTCTGATTAGAGTGAAGGTAGG